>JANTPM010000008.1:7413966-7427341 GCA_025434745.1 Erythroxylum divaricatum
CAAAAGAGGAATTTAACAAGAGTCAAATTTGTACTACAAATCTTTGTCTTTGTTTGGTGCACTAAACAAGGAGGTAGTCGCCTCCTTTTATAGGTAAAAACCTTGCTCCAATTGTTGTCCCCAACCAATATGAGACAATAAAGGAGCCAAATCTCAACAAATTTGGTAAAGTTCTTGTTGGGCATTTGCGTGATTTTGTTTTTGCTAATTAAATATACACATCAGTCACTTGGCTTGTGAGTTGTTATTGATATGTGTCTTGGTGCATTTTATCATTAGTGATTGAGCAGATCAAATGGCTTTTAGTGTTAAGAAAATTGGGGCATAGCTGGAGATATTTTGTTATATGCTTGAACCTTCGTGTTTGAAAAACATTATTATGGGCTGAAGGATAGTGTGCATGAACTGAAAGTTTAGTGATGATACCTGCGTGATTATTCAGCTGCTCATGGTTTTGTGATTGTGCAAGAAATTATTCCTTGTCTTTTTTTCAAGTACCTTCTTAAGTGTCGAGTTGTTTGTTTAATTACTTAAGTGGTTTATTTACTTTCTTGTTTTAAAAAATTATTGAGAAAAATTCTCTGTTGAAGTTAACATGAATCGGTCGTGATATTAGGTGTTTATTATGTAATGACACGGTAGAGCTAATGACTTGTGTTTATTATGTAATATGACATATGAGGAGTGTGATCATCTTTTCTTCATCTGTAGCTAATATAAGGCGATTGGAGTCGATTCCTGTACTTGTTATCATCGCAAGCTGCTGGCTACGAATGGCTTGCACTAGATTATCGGTAAAACGAAGAACGGAACTCTTAATGCAACATCTTCTACTATAACCGTATGTAACATTTGGAGGGAACGAAATCGACGAAGGTTTACTAACAAGGAGGAGGATAGATATCAGTTTGTGGACAGAATAATAAATCACATCAAAGCACATCATTCCCTCTCCTTGGATATTAAGAACAGATGACGACTGTGATTCGATAATTTTAACTATGATATAGTTCTATACTTTTCACTCCTTGACTCCTTTAGATTCTCAGTAATCTAATGGTAGGCTTTTCTAGCCTTAAGCACACCATTTTTTGTAATGATGTAATAGATTTAAAGTAATATATATGCCATTCAACTTTCAGAAGAAAAAAAAAAGTGAAATAGTCATACTGGCAAGCTGAGGTCAGACAAAATTTAAACATATATTTAAGAAAGAAAAAGAATACAAAAGCTATATTATGATTGAACTAGTTTACATTTCTTAATAAAATATTAATACAAAGAAGAAGAGTTAATTTATATTCTTAGTCATCCTTTCGCGCAGTCGTGGCCAATTCCAGTCCAACAAAGACGACCACCACATGCTCCAATGCCTTTTTCCGGCACACCACATTCTCACAATAATAAAAAATATTTTAATTTAAATATTAGTCTGCAACAAAGCTCACTCGTCCAATCAATAAGCACATAAAGGAGCTTTTCCATAATTATTCGATCAAAATTCATATTTATCCTAAAGCTATGGCTTTACAAAGACGTCAGCAAGGTGCCCTCACTTTCCTAGAAAAATAATTCCCCCCGACCAAGAAAATTTTGGAGGAAAGATTGTGAGAGAAAAGGGTACAGATCTTCTGTACCTTTATCTTGTACCTATTCTGTTATTTTTTGATCTCAACCATTCAATACAATGCATTAGATGGTTGAGATCCAAAAAGGACCGATGATATTAGGTAAAAAAAAACAGAAGATCTGCCCCGAGAAAAAAGGCTGAAAAACAAAAGAAAGGATTCCCCTCCAACAAGGAGCAACTTTTATGAAGCTTTTGTACGTGTGAGTTGAGACCATAGCATAGTAGCCTTTTTCCAAAACACAACCATCTTTAGTACTATTCTCTACCACAAGCACAACAAGATCTTCCAGACCCATCATTACGTTGATTGGATGGTGGCACAGAAACAAATAAAGCATACGTGCCAGAATATTTTTGGAAGAATTCGCTTCCTCCCCCTTTCCCACTAAATAGATTGCAATAATTTGCGAATCAAAACCAAACATGTGGCGAATTAATAAACGGACACGTGCATTCTTCCAGGCCTGTCTTTTTGTTTAATACAAGAAAAAAGAGAACAAAAATTTAGGAGATAAATCGAAGATACAAGACGCCGTGATAATCACAAGACATAATGACGATAACAAGCGATAAAATTGCTTGGAGCGTGTGAACCTCAAGACTGAAATAAGCAACTAAAGCAGCAAGATTGTCTGTACTGCCTTCCAATTGCCTGTCTTATAGAGCTTCTTGCTTGTCGCTGAGTTTCGCACCTTTTTTATGCTTTTGTGAAACTCTTAATCTTCTTTTCAGTGAGTGTAAATTTGATTAAATGATGGCTATTGGTAGCCAGCTGCCTAGCAGAATCCGAGTATATTCCTATATATTGGGGCGACTGTTTTGTACGAGTGAGTGAGCTCGCTACACGTCGTGAGACAGGGCTCACTGCTCTTTTTGGCCGCTCTCTTTTCAAGGGTAGGAGATTGAATTGCAGACGCGAGATCCTGTCGCAGAATTTCTAGAGATTGGATGATAGTTGGTATTCCAATTTTCAGAGTCAGGCTGTTGCTTTCGAAATTTTATCCTCCACATTTCCAATCATCCAAAATTCCGATGCTCTTTTTAATCTTTTAGTTGGACCTCATTTATATGTATATGTATTATTAATATATATATATATAGAAAATGACATAAATATCAATGGCTACACATAATTGGTAGCCGTTGAATATAAACCATAATTGTTTTCTGGAGTGATGATAATTTTTAAAATTTTGGTGGATTAAAATATCTTCAATACCCTCATTGATACATATAAATACATTGGGTCTTGAATTCAAGAAGAATCTTGATACATAGAATGATCCAGTAGTACGCAATCTTATTTTTAATTAATAAAAAATTTGTAAGCAATAAAAAAAATAAAAAATAACATAGAAAGAGGAATCTATATGATTTTAATAACAAGTTTGTTTAGTGATTGCTCACGATAAATAAAAGGAATTAGATGGATAGTGATTAAGATAACGAAGAATTTGGATTATATACCTAAAATTATCTAAATTATTAATTAATGTTAAACGAGACATCCGTACAATGGAATTTCAACCGACCAAACTTACCTTCATCCCAAAAGATGTAAGAAAAATTTTGAAGGCGTACAGTTTACGCGATGCTTTAAGGCTAAACAAGAATCTTGCTTAGTCCATGATGAGATCGTGGGCATATATATTACAGTAGCATTCCAAGTTTAGTCTTTTCTGTTTCATTTTGTAATAATATGATTTGTATGTTCTCAAGCCCAGAGAACAAATCTGGTCGGTCGTGTCAATTTTCAATTAACTGTCTTCATTAATTTTAATGCTTCCTTTTAAGAAATGATTATTCTTGTCTGTTGATGTCGGTGAACAAACTTACCACTCCAACCAACTTCACGAGTTCTCATTGTGTGTTTTTTTTTTTGTTAACTCACGAGGTGTCTTAGGAGGGTCTCAATTATGAGAACGCATTTTTAAGCCATTCACTCTTAGATTAATCCTCGCTCGCATCGGGCCAGCCCGTAAAGGATAAAGTGCTGACCAAATAGATTTCTTCATTCTCAGGACTCGAGCTCGAGACTTCTAATTAAGGGATGAGAGTGCTGAACCACTCACACCAACCTATTTGGTTATTTTCATTGTGCTTTTGAGCACATAGTTGATCGATATTTCACTGTTTCTTACTGACATCAACTTCCAGGACATGCAGAAAGTTATGGAGCTCATTCTTCACATAAGCGTATCCTTTTTTTAAATATGCACTAACTTTGATCATGGATATACTCGCATTTGCAATTGAAAGTAAAGGTAAAAGACGTAAATGAAATAGCTTAGTGCTCTTTTTCTGGCATCAACCGACCAAATACAGATTAACTTGGAACATATGCTTAGCCAGTCTTGCATGCTCAGTTGGGGCATATAAAGCAAGTGACGTGGCCTGTGCATACTAATTATATGCATTTATATATATTTATTCTCTGTCTGTTGATTAGTTCAATCCAACGGCTTAAATAGTATTCGATTCTGTCAGTGTTAATATCTGAATAGAATTTTTATTGATTTTCATTCCATTGAAAATTTTTAAAAAATAATATATGAAAATGTTAGAAGTTTTGATGGGAATTAAAGAAGTAGTGCCATGCATACGTACATTGGAAAGAAAGGAGTAACGTAAAAATGCATGGAGGGATGTAAGTGGAAGCTTATTTGTTTGTTTTGTTCTTCTTTACGTACGTGATATTCAACTTTGTAATTATGGGCGCAATTTGCATAAAAACATAATATATACGCTCAGGGATGGATTCAGGGCGGGCTAGCAAGGGCTATAGCTCCTACAAAACTAATTTTTTTTTAAAATATGTGTATATATATATAGTAAACTAAGTAGGGTTATAGCCCTTACAAAATTAAGTTCCTTGCTCCCTTATGACTAAAATCTTGGATTTGTCACTGTATACGCTGTTAATGCTAAGCTCAACAGCCAGTCACAAATTAACAAACAGGTGGCCGACATTCCTCTCAAATTGTGCGCGTTAAATTAATTTCACAAGTTTGCTAATTTGTGTTGATAAGGCAGCAATATATCACTAACGACTTTTTCAGTTCGATCTTGAAACGTTTTGAAGTCAAGGATGAGCTAATATATAGAATATTTTTTCTATTAGATGGTTAACAAACATAATAATGTTGAAATTTCACACGTGGAGTAATCCAGTTCGAAAGAGTTATAAGGATAAAGTGAGTTATACATAAAGTTAAGATTTATAACTCATTTCTTTTAAGTTTTAGGTTAAGACATGATATCTTATATATAAATTCATTTGGATCTAATTCAATTTCTTCTTAGAATCCTTCAAAATCTTTTATTGATATTAGTGCTAAGTAGGATGAATAGAAATTCATAAGTTTAATACGTGAGTTGAGTTGGGAGGAACTGGTTCGATATGAATGAATCCACTTATAAGAGGAAGTATCAGAAAGAAATACTGTATAAGGATAAATTGACTTATATATAAATGTATGATTCATAACTTATATACTTTCTTGAGATTTTAGATTGAGATATGATGTCTAGATTGAATATAGGCTTACTTGAATTTAATTTGATTTCTCCTCTCACTTGGATTTGGTTCAATTTCCTCCCAAGCCCTCTCAAAACCTTTCGGCTAGTTAACTAAATAGATGGTGAAATAATCTTGTGCTAATCAACTTATATGCTCCTTGATTAACATGTTTTTTGAAGTTAATTACTTACTATATGAATGATTAGCTAGACATGCATTTCCAAAGGAATAAAAAAGCTGGGGCATCATCAAAATTTCAGGTGGGCTTTACCGACAAATGAGTAATGATTAGACGTAGGTCATGCAGGCCAATATGATTGGGGGGACAATTTAAGCTATATATATATATATATATATATATATATAGCACTTTTCGCCATATCTATATATATATATATATATATATGCATACATTGTATTCGTTATTGGACCAGAAGCCAAGGGACATGGCGAAAAGTGCTCAGGGAAATTGATGGAACATGCGGGCATCATTACCGATGCGTGAAGACAGGGAGGTCCTTGTTGTTGCAAAAGGTTGAATCCTCGATTTAAAGGGCTCCATACCCCAACCAAACGAAGCAACTAGGAGAATTAAGAATGTAAATTAGGTACTCAGTAGTCTGTTAAGGAGGAGGTGAACAACCCACAAGTCTATAAGAAGCCTACCCTCAAAATTTATAAGAGATTTAAGAGTGTTGCTCCCACACTGTAAATCGTGAGATTCAAACTTTGTCCTTTATTACAAATTTGCCCCTCCAAAATCAACTGAGCTACGCCTTGGTCCTCATATCATATGATGATAGGGTTGGACAGTGTCCACCGCCCAAGAATATACATCAATTTAGACTACAAAACTTGCCATCTCGACGAGACACCACTTTGTTTTGTTAGGCATTCGTCTCTCATGTACCTTGCATTTTCTGTCCATTTGTCTCTTCTTTAAGGCTCCATAAGCGGAAAAAAGGAAAATGGGGGCTCGAGTAAGTAAGAAATGTTATTCATATGAGCTTATTTTTCTCTAGCTATAGGCAATACAATTACAATTGTAAATAATAGAAGTGTGTAAGTATGATAAATTATGGTAACAGAACAAACAACAATTATAAAATATATTAGTCGAAATTGATTAAATTCAATTGTAAACCTAAGTTGCTTACTAATTAACAATTTATTAGCTAAGTTCTCAAGGGACGTACTAGATGGTTGAGAGCGAAGCTTGACTTATGTCAAATTCCAGGTTTAATTCTATACTAGCTCCTTTTATAAAAATTTTGGGCAATCGAGGTTTTAATCGTAGGTGGAGTCCCAATTAAGCCCTCGATGATAAGGTATGCCTACTTGACCTGTCTGTGGAGTGATATGCTAATTGGGCATTTGAAGAAGTATACCCGCTTGACCTGCTTGTGAGATGATGCGCTAATTGGAACTTCGAAAAAGTGTGCCCATTTAGTTCTCTTATGAGATTTCGTCGTATGCCAAAAAAAAAAAAAAGTTATTAACTAAACTCATCCATTCAATGAAACTGCTAAATGATTTCATTGTTAGATTGGTGATCAAATAATAATATTACTTTTACGCTCTTCTTTATATGCCTACAAGTACTAATTTGCGTGCCTGTATTTTTCAGTTTTTCCGTACTGGGGTTCACTGGGCTTAACTGATTTGTTGACATGGGCTCCAAACTGTATTCCCTTATAAAGGCTTTGGAGTGAGGTAGCAATTTTGCTATGGAACTGAATTTTCTGGGCTTTCTTTGTCAATGTTTTGCTAAGGGACTATCAGCTAAACAAACCGATAGTTTCTTTAATGATATAGTTATTAGCAGATAATCTTCTTGAAAAGGAAATGTTTGCTTAATACTAAATGAGAACTTTAAATTTGGAAGAGTTAGGATTAATTAAGTTTTTAGATTCTTTAGTCCTCCTTTCAGTTTATAGAAAGCTTAAGGTTACTAACCAATTTAATATGGATCAAGGCTTTTGTTGGACCAAGTAATGAGACACTATTCAATGAATTTTGATAATAATAAAATATATTATTATTGAAAATTTTATCTTTTGTGATATTAATATGCTAATTTGTCAAGAGATTCAAACAAAAAATCAAGATCAACACTAATGGAAGGACAAAGTTAGTAAAGTAGTAAAATAAAGTCATTCCATGTGTAATAATCATGTAATATTTCTTGCAACTTTATCTTAATTAGTTGAATGGATTAGAGACTCAATCATTACATGACCATTTGCAAGTAGAGCATAATACATAAATCTTTTTATAATTAAGAGAAAATTTGTTGTGAACTTTAAAGAAAACATTTTGATTTTTAAACAAAATTAGAGAAAATTTTAAACCGATTTTAAACAGAGTTTTTATCAAATAAATATGTTTTATCTTTGAAAAGATTTGCCTATGAAATGTTTACATGTATTTTTACATAAGTTCGATACCAGTACCTAACTTCAGTCATTCTTACGATTCTTTACAAAGAATTTGAGGTCCAATGATTAGAGGCAAATGCCTAATGCATGAAAGTTCCTTTGCAATGATTAATCATGTAAATGCAAGAAAAGGAGACTATTTAAGATGAATAAGAAAGCATTATTAAGATTGATAAGTTGTTTGAATATTATTGAAGATGGAACATACTTAACATATGAAGAAAAGGCTTAGAGAAGTTTAACAACCTTAAAAACAGAATGTAATTGACACTGATATTATATTGGTGTTAGGCATTGATCTTGCATTAAATTGAGAAGGTTTGAAAAACAAAAGCAAATTGACACCATTATGAAAGTTGTATAGGTGTCGAACTCATGGATTAGTTATTTAGTTTTATAACGATTTGACTTTTTGAAAATTTTTAGTTTTTTTGAATCATATCATGATAAGGGATAATGTTATTCCTTTTAAGACTTAGTTTTTAGAGATTTTATACCTATTAAAGGTTATCTTATTAATGTAACTAGGATAGATCATTAAGAAAAAAATTTGAGAACTTTTTTTCACGTTTGGTGAGAATTTTCTCTTTAATCTTTAACAAGAACTTAATATGATCTTATCAAAGCAACTTGTGGCAATCAATACGTTCATAACTTCGGTTTTAATCAGCTAGTTTTTTTTATTATGATTGAGTTTTCATTACTTAATTTGAGAGAAAATCTTAGGGCTCTAATTCTTTTTAAGTCGGGTTTTATATGGTTCCCAACCTAAGGTTATCATTATTTGGTATAAAAATTTTTATTCTAAAAATTATTTTTATCTATCCCTTAAGTATTTATTTTTCTTTCTTTTTAATTGTGATTATGTTATTCTCCATCCATCGTATTCTTGATTTTCATTTTTTTAATTCAAAAATTGCTTTTTGATTTCTTCTTCAATCAAATTTGTCCTCATTCGTGATTCTCTTGTATTTTGTAATTAACCTACATCATATATACGTAACGTAAAAAAGAAACATAAACTTTAGGGTCAAAAGTGTGCATCAAAACTTAAAGATCATATATTGCATAACTTAGTTATAAAGTGTTTTAATATGGTATAATTTTTTTTTATCATTTCCTATTTTAAAAGGATTCTTGGTTTCGTTTTATTTTTGTTACATTCTTCTTAATTTTACTTCCTTTTTTTATTTCTTGTTGATTTCATTAACCAACGTTATAGACTCCAATTTCCCTTTTTTTTGGCAGGATTATCAATAAAATTCTTCTTAAATGGCTTGTAAGGGAAAGTTGAGTAGTAAAAGGAAAAATTGCTAAGAACATCATTGAGAAATGCCAAAAATTGAGTGAATTATGAGTGATTAAGTAACCTAATCTCAAGCATAAAAACATAAAAAAAAAGGTGTGTGAGGAAAACCAATATGTTTCTTACTAATATTTTTCTTTCCAGTGTTAAATATAAGTAGTGGTGGAAATAATGTAGAAATTGATTTTAAGTTATTTATGAAGGTTATCCAAGTTTACAAATATGAGATTAGATAGATTAGAGTACCCATCTAAATCTAAATCTAAATCTTCTCATAAATACATGATGAGGAGGAGAAAGAGGAGGATTTTGATTGTGAGGAGACTAGTTCTAATAAAGGTAAAAGAACTGTTTCATAAAGAGATAGCATTTTTGGTATTACTAAAATGAAAATCACTACCTTTCAAAAAAAAAAAGAATCACTACTAAAAAAAACGTAAAGTATGATATTTTTGTAAATTTAGTATGAGATACAATCAAAATTTCTAGTTTTGACTTGAACTAAAAAACCATTAGAAATTAAAGATTCAAGTCAAAGTTTGAGAAGATGATTAAGACAGGAGAACCTAATATTAGATTTAATAGCATGAACAATAAGTTTGGATGGAGGGTGGAGGAAGGTAAGTTCAAATACCTCCAACTTTATGCCTTGCTCCAAGGATTGTACTTATCTGTGGATCTTACACAGTACAGCTATGACTAAAAAAAAGGTAAGTCAATTCTAGGTTAACATAATATAATTGACTAATAAAAATAATATTTAATGATAGTTTGGGAACAAGAAAAGTGTCAGGGAAAGTTAACTTAGATATTTAAACAATGCCTACACTTTAAACATTCATAGTAGAATTATCAGTCGTTTAGACAATATGTGAAATTGAGTAAGTTTTTAAAGAATCAAATATAGAAGAGCTAGAAGTCATTTGGTTATAATAAGTGGAATCAAGGTACCATGAAAAAGAAGTACATGGTGTGACAAACAAAGCAGAAGAGAAAATAGTACCATAATCTGTTCATAATTGCTATAAAAGGGCTTGAAGATCTTTTAAAGAGAACTTAGGAGATGTAGATGTATTCTCCATTATATCCTATCTCGTAAAAACATTGACAGTAGATTGAGATGACTTAGAAGAGTTGCTTTGTTTGGGTATTTTTCTGCATTAGGAGATGTGATGACAATTCTTTTTCCAGTAGTTGTAAAATATATTCTTCTTAGGTATATTTTGAGAAGTTTGATAAAAGGAGGTCTAATTGGCAAGAACAGCATCTGTAGATAGAATAAATTTCTCCATTTGAATGGTGTTTAATTGGGTTTCTTTCATAATTAGTTCTTTGATTATTATAACAAGACTTGGTAGAGATTCTTGATGAAGAAGAGAGTTGTGGATGTGTTTACACTAGTCTCTAAGAGTCATCAAGAGATTTTCAATATGTATTCAATGATGAAGATTGACATAGATAGTAGCAGCTTATGTATTAGGCCAAGTAGGGTCTCCAAGTGCTAACTAATTCAAAAGTTCTTACAATTCAGACATATAACTATAGGTAGTCTGACAAGATTGTTGTTGTATGTGAAGGACTTATCTACAAGGTTAAAATTGATTGAAATGATCAAATATAGAATAACTACTTTTAGGAAAATCTCACACCTCTTTAGTGTACAGTTCCTGGAGAGATACTCAAACTTAGTCAAAGGAGAGATCAAGCTATAAATTTCTTCAACCTACAAGTCAAAGTTAGATCTGTTAAAAATGATATTAATTGGTTGAGGAATATATTAGTGAAGTTTGGAAGTATCCACAGTACACGCAAGACAAAAAAACCCTTAACAATAAGGGTTGAAAACATATAAAATAAAGAAACTTATCTTCATAGTTGGAATTTGATATATTTGATCCTAAAAAATGAGCTCAAAACACTAAAAAACTAGCAAAAAATAGTTAAATCGATTAGTTAATATCTAGTCAGTGAATTTGAACCAGTGATAATGTAGGGTGCTTGGAACATCAAGATACCCATGTTAAGGCCAGAATAGTAAATTATGAGAAACTATTGATAAATTAGGAAAATACACGTCATGTATATGTTAAATGTGTCACGTACATTTTTTTCACATTCATATGATTGTACATATGGGTACAATTGTGTTATTAAAATGTGAATTGTGAATTATTTTTGAGCTGAAAATTTATTTGGAGAGTGATATTATTATTTCAAAATTGTGGGTGAAATTTATAAATTTTTGAAAATTTTGGGATATTTTGGACCAATTATATAGTGACATGTGGTTATTATATATATGTGATAAATTATCAAATTGTATTGTGAAATGTGACAGCCTTGCATGTTGACACATAGCCCACATGCAAGGAACACACGTGGTTAAGTGTGTTGCTGGAGAAAAATTGCTGAAGCTTGATAAAATGTCTTTATGTTTTTGTTCTTTACCGAAAACAACTTCTTTACCAAAACTCTTCTCTAGTTCATCCATCGAAACATCAAGTGTTAAATTTTTGTGCTATTGATTCACTCTTACCTACTGGAAATTTTGAGGAACCAAGTAAGTTATTCTGATGGTATTTCTACAGTGTAAATATAAACATGCATGCATGGGTTTGAGGATCGAGGTTTCGGTGATGAATGAATTAGCTGAAGATTTACAAACCATGGATGTGTTGTTTTTGCATGTTTGAGGAACCATATGTTATAAGATATTGTTGAGGTAAGTTGGAGCTAGAAGAATCATTGAAATTGTGTTTAGGAAGGTTGTAAAATTCTGAGAAAATGGTCTTAAACTCTGTATTTTACTATACATGCGTGAATATAGGGTTGTTTTAATGTTCATGTATGAATTTGTGTTGTGTAAACAGTAATGGGTTTGGAATGAGTTCACTAAGGGACAAGCTTAAGTTAAGCAGTGTTATGGGGAGCAGTATGTAATGCGTAATGCAAAGCTTATATGGAAATGAAGTGTTTGTAAAAAAAAAGTGTGTTGGAAATTTGAGTTTACCGATATGCTCTGTTTTTGGTGTAGGGAGTAATTTTCGAATTTTGATCCGTGGTGGCTGATTTTTAAACTAATTTAGGAGTTAAATGAAGTGAAAGAGTAGATAAAAATGAAATAATATGCACTGGAGGAAAATATGAGAATTTAAAGATACAATAGAGAGAGTTGAAGATGGTAAAATAGTGTATGATTGGTTTTGGTGTTTTGAATATAAACTTGAATTTGAGTTGTTTTGGGACTAATTTGAGTTGATATGGAAGTGAATAAGAGGGACAAATGTAAGGGTATAAGCTTGTGATGAGGAATTAAGTAGAAGAGAGGAAGAAGATGAAGGACTGTTTTGCAGAAATGTGGAGAATTACGTGCAAAAAACGTGATTCTATAATAGAGGGTGGTAGTGCAAAAAAATCAAACTTTCTAATGCTAAATAGTTCTGACTCTTTTCACTATAACTTTGTCATCCAACCTCCAAATGAATTGAAAATTAAACCAATATACTCCTAAGACATTTTTCTTTCTTCCCATAAAAATTCAGAGCCATCTAAATTGATTAAAAAAGGATTGATTGACTCAAAGTGAGGGTATGTGCTGGAATGTTATGAATTGGAGTATTTTTAAGAACATGCTTTGGTACTTTAATTATAGCTTGATTTGTAGATTTTTAAATAGATTGATTCTTAATTTAGAGTAAACTAGAGATATAATTATACAACTTTCTTGAAGAATTCAAAGTTTAATTCTGTCTCTAAGACTTTCAAATTTGGCATGAAACTGCATCTTAGCTTAGGTTGTAGCATTACCAGGGCATAAATCATGTTCTGTGCTTATTGAATACACTATATTGATATAGGCTGAATTAGACTGAGATTTCTTCACCAAAGTTGTAGCTTATTCTCTTATCTTTAAATTGGTATAAAGTTTGTAATTTTTTGATATCCGAGTTGAAAGATATGAGTTGTACAATTTAAGGGTATGATCATGTACTAGACAAATGTTCAAATATACATAGTCTGTGGTATTGTGAGCATAACTCATAGAATATTGAATCAAATTAAATGATCTTAGAGTCATTATAAGCTTAAGACATGGTTGAACAATTTTTTAGAAGGAAGTATTGCCTAATTTTGTAATATACCATATCAGATTAATTATGCAAAGTTAACCCGAAATCATGTGTGTAGAAAATTTGAAGTGGTCAATTAATTTATGTAATTGATTTCACATTGTTTTGTTATGATCCAAATTATAGATACAAATGATATTAATGAGGGCTTTGATATCTGAATGTTTTGATGATTAGGATGAATAAGATACCCCATAATTGTCATTGAACATGCATTGTGCATACTTTCTATACATTGATGTGCATAAAAGAACACTCGTATATTTGTGCAAAAATGTGATATTTATGAATGTGTTGTGTATGTTATAGAGGAGCACATCAGACACCAGTCGGACATTACCGGACCATCCA
>JANTPM010000008.1:7427441-7451150 GCA_025434745.1 Erythroxylum divaricatum
ATAAATTTTGTAACACATTTAATCCAAAATTCACACTTTAATCACATTAAAAATCACTTATACCTAAAAAATGCCAATGAACAATTATTTTGATGTATCAAAAATAAATATTCACATGTGTGTGAATATGCTATGATGCATGAGCATGAAATGTACTACTAATTTCTCATTATACTCTTAATTCACTATTTTGGGATCCAGCCCAGAACATGGAATATTACAAAACTATATTTTGAGGATATTATGTAACTAATGATATGTTAATGCAAAAAAATACTAAAGTATTGTTTTTCTTCAAGAGCTATTGGAATAGAAAAATCGCAATATACTTGATTCTAAACATTTTGTCATTATAAATAAGGTGTATAAATTAAAAATAATCAATTAAAATATATTTAAAATTTGATATAAAACAAAATTTTAACAAATTTTTATTTCTCAACATTTTTAACAAACCAACCACCATCAATGATAATAGTAATTATTTATTCGTCTTAACTAACCTTCATAATTATAATAATTATATCCATTCTTATTTCTTACTATATTCATTCGCATTGTCCTCTGTGAACTAAGCGTCCCATGATATTCATATGAATATGTGATTTATTTGATATCTTTTTTTTCCTAGTTTAATCCCTATAATGCACGTAATTATCAACATATGAATAAATAATTTGAGAAAAAAGTATGAGATCAGATTTTATAAGAACTACCACACACTGCTCTTTCTTATTTGGTAATGTATATAGATACATAAATATTAATTAGATCCGCATATGATATTATTATTTTATAAATTTTGACATAATTTCAAAGCACAAAAAAGCCATTTTGATTTGATAATTTGTTAAATAGAGAATTTATTATTTTTGTTATATTATTTGTATAAATATGCCGATTTATAATTAGTAGAAAACATAATTCTTTATCAATTAGCTGGTTTCTTTACTAAATAACAGATGGTCGATCTGAATAGGTCACTGGACCATTACTTTTATGGCTTAATACCTGCTCAATGTTTTAGGTACATGGTCAAATACTCCAGAGAATCGTTCCTCCTGCATCACCGTAAATTAAATTAAGAAAAAAAAAACAAATACTGCAAATTAAATTAGGTTCTTCTTCACTCTAATAAAATACTAATACAAGTGATTCACCTAACCGATACAGATTTCTTATTATAACTTGAACGTGCCAAACTAGGATTACCAATTGCAAGCAGAAATGGTCTTAACTTCATCAATTTGACAAAGGCTCGGCATGAGTTTTTTTTTTCCCCCAAAATCTTAAACTATTTATTACGTCGAGATTTCAATTGGTTTTGTTGTTTTGAAAAGGCCAAATGTGATTTGGATTAAAATAAAAGTCTTTATATCTAAAGAGTTAGTTAAATAATCAAGTATTTCTAAAAAGATTTTAAGACATCAATCAATTGTAGAAGTTGTTCTTTTGTGATCAGAAGGTTACAAGTTCGAATCATAGAAATTATCTATTTGTAAAAATACAAGGAAAAAGTTGTGTACATCGAAAACCCTTCTTAGATGGTCGGGTCGGTCGTATTGGACCTGGACTCAGTTAAAACGACCCGTGGGTCGATCGGTCCATTCTTCAAAGATCATTTTTATGCCTAGGCCAAGCCCAAGTCCAGCCCACGCCCTCTTTGACTCATCTGTAGAAGGAAATCTCTCATGCAAACACGCAAGGACCTAAACCTAACTGCAAAACCATATAAAAGGTATAATTCTCCCATGATTGAGGTACGTAATCAAAAACCTAGTTCTCTCATCTTTACAGCGATCCCACCTTCACCAAAAGACTGACTTGAGCATCGGAGGGGCTAATCGGGTCACAACCCCCGACGTGTCTTCTTTATTTTGCAGGTATCTTCACGTTGAACTCATCACAGAAAGCAGTCAACTCATGGATCCAAACGACAACGTTCAGTTCCACCAGAATCCGGCAGAACCACCAGATTTTGTAAAACGAAAAGCTTTGTGACTTTTGACTCAGGTGCAAACTAGCTAACTAAATAATTGTACATTTAATTAATACTAATGTGTGATATGCACATTTTAAAGAATTAACTATTTCAAATATGTTAAAGAGTTAATTAATAATATTCTACCATTTATTTATGTATTTATAAGTTTCAAAAGATTTTATTTATCATTTATTTAAGGAATTGAATGTGTATCATGGAGGCATCGATCTTTTAAGTCTCCAACATTGCAATCCTTCATTTAATATACAGCAACTTTTTATCGAGCCAAACGAGTTTGACCCTAAGGATATTTGACTTTTCCAAGTAATAAAACGCTAATTAATTTGAAGCATAAGGTCGAATTCATTTAAGACCAGATCATTACGTAATAAACAAACAAATTAACACACCTGTAACAGCATGGTCATAACACGGTAAGTAAATAGATAATAGAAACCCAAATTTCAAATGCAAGTAACGGTTCAAACATCACATTTTGGGTTAAAAAGACATTAAATTTAAAAGAGAATCTGGGTCTGGTCAAGTAATCGTCTTAATTAGGAAGCGGATCCAACTACAAGGAATACTATATTTCCCTTTCTTCATATCTGCCACCAATTGATGTGCTAAACCTCACCAGCTACTATCTGTCAACTACTGATTCAAATAACAAAATGGGGCACATGTAATCTTAAGCATACAAAGTAGCTATCAAAACTTGTCAGGACCACCAATTCAGGAACATGCACGCCACCTTAATAAGATCTCGTCATATCATCTTCTACTATCGCCACATAAGTGCTCTGTAATCTTTTGTTTTGATTGCTTCTCTAACAATTAATCTAATTGATTACTTTACCTTCTTATCTCCATCATTTCAAACTTGTTATAATGATTTTCTCAACATTTTAAATAACAGTAAACACTCAAACTTTTAGGGTTAGTGAAGATCATTATTAATCAGACAACACAAAACAATACTCCCTCTTATCTAAAATAAGTATCGTTTTAGAGAAAAGCACATTTATTAAGAAAATCAGTGAAATGTTTGATATACACTTATTAATTATATATTGAATTTCCTTGAAAATGTAATCTGTATAATTAGGATGTGAGAGAAATTAAAGGGTAATTTTGAAAATAAAATTATAAACATACATGAAAAATCGTGAAAAACACTTATTTTGAATAATTAAAATCCCTCTAAAACGACTTTTATTTTGAATAAGAAGGAGTATTAGTTACCAGTTGGAATCGAGCATTGAACCACCGTTTCCTTCTTACAAGATCTAACACATGTTTACTGATCTAATTAAATTAGGTTGGACCATAGAATTTATGAAGCTCGAACTTCCATGTTCATTAAATGTTAGCATTTTCTCGGTACTCCGTCCTCTCCCTGTCCTCCTCCTCCTTCTTTTTCAACATTTTCTGGGGTTGGAGATCACTTCACATTTTTAGTTAGTAAACAACAACAACTAAGGATAAAATTATAAGACAGCGAGCCATGAAATGCGTGGGTCGGCGCCACGAGGCACATGAAAGAAGGTGCATGAGCATCTGTAATCTGAGGGAAGCTAGGTCAAAGCTTATATTATATACAGTATGAGTGGATTCAGATGCATTATTCAGCCTGAAGCATGCCTAACTAGATTTGTATTACTGGATTTCGTGAGTTTGTAACTATAAACTTAATAAATAGCAATAACAAAAGTTCAGTAAATATGTATTTATTAATTATCGAATATATCAGTTAAATAAATTCATAAATTATTAATTTAGAGAGTGCTTTCTCAATTAAAAATATATATTCAATTAATTAAAAGTTCTTGTATTTAATAAAATGAATATGAATTTAATTCATTCGATATTGCAATACAAGAATTCAATTTCTAAATCTATATATGAAATTAAAAAATTAGAGAAGATCAAATTATATCGTTTATATATTTGTAATATTAATTTATAAATACTGATGTGAACTTTTATATCGAGAATCTTGTGTATTGAATACGTTAATTTTTTAAGCATATATATTTTATATTTATAAGAGATATGAATTTTATATTTTAAATACTTCATCGAAACAAAATCTGAATGTATTATTAGAAAATCATATCAAAATCCAAGTAGCAATATCTCAGCTGATTCAGAATAATATTGCTGGATACAATTTTAATTCAGTTTTATGATGAAACCCCAACAGGGCCAACACCGTCCCTTACGTGGAGAAGCCAGACCAGACCAGACCCGTCATTCCCAGTATTCATTTGTTAGGCAAAAGCTTCAAAGTCTTGTTTTTTTTTTTTTTTCATTTTTCCTACTTTCAGAACCTTGGAAATGGTCCGTAATTAATTCTCCATCTCAGTTTCCGTGTGTTGACTTCATCGTTTTCAGCAACTTGCACACTTGATCTATTATCTCTTACTTAGGTATAAAAAACCCTGCTCATCCCTATCTCTCTCCCTACAACGATATCCTTTCAATTAAGTTGACAACTGTTATACACAGCTTGATCCCAATTCTCTGCTTTTTTAGGTGTTTCTCTATCCTCTACCCATTTGGAGATGACCCTTTTTTTCTTCTTCTGTTTTGCTTGAAACAACCTCTTGAACTTAAAATTCTTAGTTTGGATCTTTGTGGTTTTGTTTGATGGAAATGGATGACATCGACGTTCCTTGTCATTTTCTTTGCCCTATTTCCCTGCAGCTCATGAGAGATCCTGTTACCATCTCAACTGGGATTACCTATGATAGAGAGAGCATAGAGAAGTGGCTCTTTTCATGCAAGAACAATACTTGCCCTGTCACGAAACAAGTCTTGAATGATGATGATCTAACCCCAAACCACACTCTTCGTCGTTTGATCCAAGCATGGTGCACTCTCAATGCTTCACTTGGAATCGAGAGAATCCCAACTCCAAAACAACCTATTGACAAAACTCAGATAGCCAAACTCATTAGTGATGCTAAGAGATTTCCACATCTTCAGATAAAATGCCTGAGGAGGCTCAGATCCATCACCCTTGAAAGTGACAGGAACGTAAGCTGTTTAGAGGCAGCTGGTGCAGTCGATTTCTTGGTTTCAATAATAAAGAACGATGACGTCATTTCACAAGAAGTAGCGCCCTCCGATGATGAGACGTCGTCAGCTGATTTCACGAGAGCCAGCGACGAGGCCTTGAGTATTCTTTATCTCCTCAAAATCTCAGGAAGTCAATACAAGACACTCATTTCTAAAGATGGCGACTTCATTCAATCGTTATTGCTAATTCTCAGACATGGTAACTATCGCTCTAGAGCTTATGCAACCATGTTATTGAAGTCACTACATGAAGTGGCGGATCCGATCCAGTTGGTAAATTTTGGAAGAGAACTCTTCTCCGAAGTAGTACGTGTATTGCATGATCAGATCTCGAAGCAAGCAACAAAGACAGCGTTGAAACTTCTTGTGGAGGTATGTCCATGGGGAAGAAACCGCGTCAAAGCGGTGGAATGCGGTGCGGTTTCAGTCCTAATCGAGCTCCTCCTGGCAACACCAGAGAAGAGAGAATGTGAGCTTATACTCATCGTTTTGGATCTACTTTGCGGATGTGCAGAGGGGAGAGCAGAGTTTTTAAAGCATGGGGCTGGACTTGCAATTGTTTCCAAGAAAATACTAAGAGTTTCTCACGTGGCAAGTGACAGGGCAGTGAGAATTCTGTGTTCTATCTGCAAATTCTCAGCTACTAATAGGGTTCTTCACGAAATGTTGCAGGTTGGTGTTGTCGCCAAATTGTGTTTGGTATTGCAAGTGGACAGTAGTCTCAAGAGTAAGGAAAGAGTCAGAGGCATCCTCAGGTTCCATTCCAGGGCTTGGAGTAACTCTCCTTGTATTCCTGCTCATTTAATGTCTTCCTATCCATCTTCTTCCTAGTCAAATTCAAGCCATTTGTTCGTACATAGAAAATATGTAACATTATTAATTTGGTGGGCTCTTGTCATAAATTAGATATCAAAGCTGTCAAAGATCTAGAATTTCCAAATTGGGAAAGAAAACTTCAAATCATGAGGGAGGCTTTTTGTCTGCTAAATTATACAAACTTTTGATTTTGAATCCTTAATTTGTTGCCAATCATTTTACTGTTGATTAAATCGAGTTGTTTCAGGCCAAGCCCGACTCATTACTATTCCCAGCTACTGTCTTAATTTATGGATGTTTATGTTATTCTACACATAACGTGGATTAAAGGGAATTCCCATGAATTTTTTAACTTAAGTATAATACTTATTTCTCTAATTATCATTTGTTATAGGAACATATGTAATCTTTTCGTACTAAATTAATTGAAATATTTTGAGCACCTGCTAAAGATGTTATAATATAATCCTTTCAAAATTGCATTCTACATATGATCAATATATAACTAAAAAAATTTGAAATTCATCATATTAATAATCCTCATGGCCATCATAGCTATAACCTAAATTTTTATACACTTTAAATTATTTGTTACTGTACAAGGTATTTTAAACAATATTAATTATGATAATTACGAAAATCATAACAAAAAGTGACCATATATAGTCATTCTGTAAAATTATTGACAATCCTCAACAACAAAATTTCAATCCTTTTTGCCCTTCTTCAATCAAAATTTCCAGTAATCGAACGACATGGTAAGGAAACTAGAATCACGTTTATAATAGTACCATAGTCACAGCCTGTTCTGTTGTGGTTGGAGTGTTATGTTCATCAGAATCTCCCTACAACTCAGCTGCTTCTATGTGGTTGAACAACCTACACATATAGGATGGCTCCAGCATCTAGATGCTTATGGTGCGAAGTGCAGATGGACATTGTTCCATGACATGTGCCTTCAGCCTTGCTTGTCATTAGATTAAGTTAAGTTTCAGCATACAAAAACTTTTGGTCAATAGACACATCAAAACAAGAAGATATGGGTGTATCCAAGTGTTCTAAGTAGTCCCTGAAACTTGTCACTCTTCAAGTGCAAGAGTAAAATTATATTGCCAAATAATGGATACTATTCTTTCCGATTTTAATTTGACTGTTGTACAGACAATGCTAGTTAGGCGGAAGTAAAAGAAACTAGAAGGTTAGTATTCCGTATTCAGAGACCTAAGAACCAAACTAAATATAAGCAAATTGCAAAAGTCCAAACACAGAAATATGGTCTAACTACCTATCTCCATTGACATGTTTACTAATAGAGTTACTCATTGATACGGAGGAGACACAGTAACAATACGTTCTCCCAAGTAGTCAACCCAAAATTATAACTCACACAGAGCCATACTATAGGTGGGCTTGCACTATGGCTCCTCATAAAGAACAATGTAACCAACTTCGTAATAAAAGCTAAAGCTAATATGAGATTCACAATTTTTACCAAACACAAATCAATCTCAGAGTAAACTTGAATAGTTTGCCGCAATCATTTTCCTTGATGAATTTTACAGCTGAAGGGTTACCTAATGTCTGAATCTAGATGATGTAATCTTGAAGCCAACACATAACATTTAACAGCATCCAAATGTAAATGCCTAAAATGGTATATGGAAAGATACATCAAGTTCAGCCTATTCCTCAGTTGAACAAATTGAATTAGGGAGTTTATGCACAATAATTGCCAAACAATTATAAAGGCAGGACTTAATTTCTTATGCATAAACCTACTTTGGTCTATCTTTCAAGTTAACCAGAGATCTAAGCATGCCATGGCTAACCTTATCAGCAACGGCAATTTTTTCGGAAATTGAAAAGGACTTCTTCTTACACAGCGTTGAAGCTTTTTGGCCTCACAATCAAGCTGTTCTTTATCTCTAAGCAGACTTTCATTCTAAACTGCCGCAGATGTCTCATAAATAATTATCCATTTTAGTCTTAGCCTACTAAGCTATGCGGAGAACTTGAAAATTTGATCACTTAGCAAAGCATTGATCAATTCAAAGGATTCATTAACAATATAGGCAGACTATGAGTTAAATAGATAGCAAGTGAAACTAGAGAAGACACTCCAGAAAGGTGGCTCTTAATCTGATCAACTGATACTTAGCATTTGGCATCAGCTAAATTACTTATACTAAGTATTCCTAGCACTATCCCTAACAACAATGCTTCAATTGATAGTTGAAAACTAAAAAATTGTCATAATAGTTATACACAAGTAGTTTTGATCAATAAGAAGTTTAAAAACAGACCTGTATCCGAGATAGTGTGAGCAGCATGAAATGGAACACCAGCAAGAACATCAATTCCTGGGTGCATCCTCCATGTCCGCTCGTTCTAGACATGGTCGCCACACGTTACTCAAACCTCCTTCACCAAATGGTCAGCCCCAGGGGTTGCAATTCCTTCATTCGACTTTATAGGTGCCGGAACACTAGTTTTTGTGATCTGGGCTACCTTCCTTAGTGCAGTAAGTGCTTCTCAACTTCCGTTCCTTGATGTATTTTTTTCAATTACCTGCAGTCTAGTGTATTGGAAGTCAACAATCACCCACTTTTACTGTCCAGAAAAGTTGTCTTTTCCTTTTTCTATTAATTACACAAAAGAAACAAACGTATACATCCCAACAAAACCATAAGATTGGAATAAAGATTAAGATAGAAGGCAAAAGACGAGTGAAAGTTTCACCTGATGGCGGGCTAAGAGGAGATGCAAACTTTGCAGAAACTTCATTGAAAAACTAAAATCGCCTTCAGCAAAATTAGGGATTTTGGGAAGTCGGATACTTTTCATGAAAAGCCCGACCCAAATAAGATTAACTAAAAGGTCGGGTCGGGTAATTTCGGAATGTGACCCGGCGTTAACATCAAAGAAAGGTGGTGCTATTGCGAAGCATTTATTTTGATAATCGGTAGTAGTTTAGAGGAGGAAGCAGGAAGAAGGAAGAAGGAAGAAGAAGAAGAATGGATCCAGAGCAGACATTTATAAGAGTTCAAGAGAGGTTCTCACTGATGCTAACCCCAAAACTTAGGGCTGCTTTGGAATACATCTATTTGTTCATTGCCTTTACTCTCTTCTCCATTCTTGTTGTTATGCACGCCAATTATGTTCAACAGGTCTTTTTCCTTTTCCCTTTCCTTTTCCTTTTAATTAAGGTCATCTGGTTGTTACGAGAATTTTATAACCCTATACTCTTCAGCCTGGATGTTCAAGTGAGCTTTCCGGAGTTGAAACGATGGAAGCCCAACTCATCCAAATCAAGGTACCATTTCATTCTTTACTTTTGTTGTCAATATGTAAGGAACTAACATACTCTCTCTCATGGTGTCTGTTAGATCACCAGTTCTGGCTTATGGTTGCACAATGACTCAGAACTACGTTCAAATGTAATCGACGTGACTTCGAAAGTTGAATTGCCAATTGTGGATGGAGGAGGTGGGTTAAGTTTTCCGGCTGCTAAGTTTTGGTTGAACTGGATTGGGCCAAGTGCTAGGAAGGACAAGTTGTCTGTGAAGCTCCCCAACACTGATAATGATGTTCAAAGTCACCAATACGAAAGCAGCTCTACCATCAGTGACAGCTCTAAGTTAACAATTGATGACGATTCAGCTAAAACTGATAGAGTGGAGGCACGAAGCGGTTTCTCGTTATTCGCTGCCAAAGAAACTCTTAAAGCAGCGCTGAATCATTTTGTTAAGAAGTGGCACAGGCGTCTATCTTTTGTTTGGAGGCATGTCTTGCAATTACTGAGATGTCTGCAGAAGTTATGGGTGAGTCAATCAGAAAAAGATAAATAAAAACTCTTTAAAGTAATGTTTAGGGATATTTATTTTGATGGATCTTAATGTGCATCTGAACCATTTTAATTTTCCTTCATCTGCAATTTGTTTGATTCCATTTTGCTTTCTAGTATCATGAGTTGATGGTTCTCTTTATGTAAACTCTTGGGTGCAGAATTTTACAGGAATATATTTGAATCTCGATTTTCCCAAGTGGTTGAAAATACTTTATTTGGACAGACTTAACTCTTATGCAGGTAATTACTAGCCCTTTGTTGCATTTTTACCCATTGATAGAAAATATAATGATTACAACTTGCCTGGGAGCTTAGTAATCTCAAATGTATGCATAAAATCAAGGCATGCTTGAGGTTCATAACAAAATCCTAAATGCAATTGCAACAAATGAACTTTTGTTGGTTCTTTTTGGTCCCACTTCGCATATGAACTTTTATTAAAATGTCTTTATGTCTGCCTTCTTGTGCTGAGATACCCCTTAACTCTATTAACTATGAATTATGATCTAAACTCTGTTTCATAGTAGGAGCTACTTGAAATGAAATGTAATTGGCATTTTCCGTCCTCTTTTTCTCTCTCTCTATATACACATACACACGTAAGGAGTATGGTTAAATTCAACTATGCTGTTCTAGATAAGCTAATGACCATGGTTACATTCAATTTTTTATCACTTAAACTCAATTCTCGGGATGTTTATCTGCATAAGTAGTACGAGTGCTTATGTTATCCAATTTACATCATAATTGTTAGATTTTGAAGTTTTAGACATCTTTGTAAACTGCTAGGTTCTGAAACTTGTCATAATTAATAAGAAGGTTAATACCTGTTCAGTGCAATGGCTTGAGAAGAAGAGTAAAGCATTTGAGCCAACTTATTTGTACACAATGGAGAAGGTAAAAATTTAAACATTTTTTTTCCGTGTAAACTTTACTTGAGAGTTTTTTGCTGGAGATCATTGTATTCTTGATGTGTTAAACTTTTTGAGCATGGTTACAGGGTTATTTCTTGCTACCTGAAGAAGCCAAGGCTCGACACAATATACGTACTGTCAACATTAGTATATCAGCACGGCATCCTTGCTTTGGCAACAGGTAGACAATCTAGGCTATTTGCCAATCATAAGCTTCAACTTATGACTTTGATGTTTTCACATGTGCATGTTCTTTTTCCCTTTAGACACTCCAAAAGTGGCTAGAGTAATGGCTATAGCAGTGTATTGGCAAGTGCCAACTTGATTTATAATTGTCTTGCGACAAAACTAAACCTGTTTAAAAGGCCATTAGAGTTAAACTTGCATATGTGTACAAGTGTGAGAGCATATGTCTTTTGGGCATGGATTTATTCCCGAAGAATTGAAGCTTTAGGTAAATGTGTGTTCTTGAATGCCTCGGATCTCTTGGTAAATATACTTCCCCTTAGGCTTAAGGATTCCTATGTAGACGTTGAGGTTGATGCAACAATAAATTTCAGTATTACATAATTATGGTTTCTGGAACAAAGTTATCACTTGATGAATACTTGTATATACCTTTGACTTGATCGATTTTTTCTTATTCCCAGGTGGCAGCAACTTCTCATTAACAGGGTTGTTGGATATGATACCATATTGATGAATAGTTTGCTGAGTTCCCCTGGTCAAGGTAATAAGAGGTCACATTTCTATTATTTTCATTTTTTGTTGATTGAGTTTTTGTAATTGGATCACCATGTATAATAAATTCATCAGCAAACTCCTTTATTTCTTTCTGTGTGTGCATGGTTGTATGATTAGTACATATTCTATGGAGGGACTAGACTTAAATAGATGTACCAGTTTAGATAAATATCTTGTCTAGTTCAGTAATTTATTTTAACAAAAAGTTTATCCTGTTAATAAGCAATGAAGTCTGACGAAAAAAATCATATTATTCACTACGAGAACAAAAGCAGGACTAAAACTGCTGTCAGCATGTCTTCATTAATCACATAAAAAGACAAACCTGTGTCTCCTATTTTGTTGGCACACATTGTTACAAACATTTGAGAGATCAAGGCACATAATGGCTTGTGCCTTGGAAAAGATTCACAAACATTTGTAATGGGTTGATTTGATTGATGGTGTCAAATTATCATTTTACGGTGCTGGTCGCATGACAATGGAGGGACCAATGACATGCATTTCAATTGGTGTAGTTTATGTTTTGCAGGGTATCTGTATAATTCTCAGACCAAAGAATTTTACAATTTGAGTTATGCGCACGAACCACCTGAAGGTCCAGCAAAATTTGGAGGTATTTTAGTTTATTTTGTTTATCTGCAATTAGTGCAGTAGTTTTCATGCATGAGATTCTTGTACTTATTGGTGACAGTGTTAGTTATTGTTGTACTCTTCATACAGATATATGCTTTTGGTTAAAATGATTTTTCTCAAGAAATCTCTCGACCTGAATAGTTAGAATGAAGTTCTTTCATGGACCTCCACTAAAGTGGTTTCTGGCAGGTTAAATTATGGTGTATAAATAATGAAGTATGAAATGAAAATGTTTATAGGCGCAAGTAATTAATAAGAATCTGCAAGCGAAACCATCTGTTTCCCATCCTACATAGAAAAGAAACAAAGGTCTTGTTGGACTAGGTGTGCAGAAAGTTAAAAACAACAAGGAGGTTTATGAGTAACTGCTAGATAAATTTCTTCTTTAGGTGTCTGAGACATAAACTTTTGTGTGTGCATATAATGTTTAGGGTTATTTAAAACTAAATGTATGTACACTGTGTAGTTTGCGTTATAGTAAAAAGTAAGCATTATTGAACTGTAATGAGTCAATATATTAATGAAGAAAGCCATATGCTTCCTTCTCTGGACAATTCTACATGTTTTCTTTCTTTTGCCTGTTTGCAATGGCACAGTCTAGATTTACATGTGTCTAAATATTTTCATTCTCTCCAGTAGCTCTTGCTAAATATACAATATACAGTCCCTTGGTATTATATTCATTTTAAGGCATAGAATTCTAACGAGTTTACTTTCTATTGGTTTCTGTGCAGACTATCTTGTGACCAAGTGTGGGGTGCTTATGATGTCATTGTTTGTTTTCTTCACTACCACAATGTCAGTGTCATTTACATTGAGAGAGACACAGACTCGCATGTTGAAATTCACAGGTTTGCTTCACTTCTGTTTTGATTTGCAGGATGTTGTGTAGAGTGAACAACATAGAGCACATGCATCTAATCTAAGTTCCTCATTTATACTGATTTTGATCGTTAATAATTGCTGGTTGGCTCCACAGGACTGTGCTTGCTTGCCTTAATTGTTATATATCTCTGTACTCTACCCTTTCTTATTTTGAATCTGGTCGCATGATTCCCATCTGATATTTGCAGTACAGCTTCAACATCACGCTAGGCATCGGCTGCCAACTTTTCAGTTGATCTTTGTTCATGTGATTGAGTCACTTATCTTTGTACCTGTAAGCATTCATCGTTATCAAATAACTGTTAGCTATTACCAAGATTTTCTTCCAATAAATCCTGTGTTTTAATATGTTAATGGTTTATGATTTGCTTGTATATCACTTTTAGTTGGAATTTCCTTTTTGGTAATTATTCTGGAAGTAGTTTTCAGCTGGACTTGATGATTGCTAAAAGTCTAGATGTCCTCTGCAGATAATGATTGGCATCTTGTTTTTCCTGTTCGAGTTTTACGATGATCAGCTACTGGCTTTCATGGTCTTAATTCTTGTTTGGTTGTGTGAGCTATTTACACTAATAAGGTTTTTCTCTCTTTCTCTCGACATTTTTATCGCCTGTATGCTTCTTGTTTCCAGTTGATGTGGACATACATTGGGCCGATCCAAGCTCTTGATATCTGTTTGCTAGGATCGTATATTGAAAACAAGTTCATCCTAATTAACAAATTTGAAGTCTGTGATGATTTGCTGTTAATGATCTTAATTCCTGTTTTATTTTTTATCTTGCTTGTATAATGATATTCATACCTTGTCATTGATTGCAGTGTACGGACACCAATTTCTATGAAGTTCTTTCCTCGCTTCTTTCTGCTTTATTTTCTGGTTTTTCATATCTACTTCTTTTCGTATGGCTATGGTATGGACATCTCTCTCTCTCTCTCTCTCTTTCTCTCTCTGTAACTGGAAATTAATTGTCTAAGAATACTGCTTAATTTCAGGTTTTTCCTATCTGGCTCTTTCTACAACTGCGGCATTTATGCAGCACTTAATCCTGTATTTCTGGAATCGATTCGAGGTAATGATAGAAACATTAATACACTGAAGACCAATATTCCTGTCACATCGATATATATATACTTCATCAACTGGTTTTAACAATAAGTTTCTACTCATTGTCCTACACAGTTTGTGGAATTTTTTTGGGTATGCCATTACAACTTTCTTAATGAAGTTTTGTTCTGTTTGACCTCAGGTGCCTGCTTTGCAAAGGTTTCTACAGAACAGAAGATCACAGCTTCAACAACACCCAAACTTCCATATTACCTCCTCGACCATTCTTGCATCAACTTTACACATTACTAGATTGAACACTGGGAATCAAGGCTCAGTTAATACAGACATGACTTCTGGTCCTACACTGGGACCTGGAGTGAACCAAGATGTGTCAACAACTGCAGGAGGAGCACAGCATTCAGAAAATGATAACCCTGACACAGGCAACCCTATGCCGGTTCCAGATCAAACCGATATGCGGCAAGCAGAAACTGGTCCCAACCCTGGGACGATGAATTCGTTTAGTTCGCTGTTGCTGTGGATATTAGGAGGGGCTTCTTCTGAAGGTCTCAACTCTTTTCTTTCCATGTTTAGAGATGTGAGAGACCAAGGACAGGTTCATGATGAATCCAGCAGACCCGGAAACTGAGCAACTCAGGATTTCCAATCATAAAGACTGTTGTATAAAGGGATTCAAATGTTGACTGTCTTCAATTGTAGAGTTTTTTTTTTTTTCTCCCTTGGTTGAGCATGCGTAGCATAGGCTGTATACATTACTTATTGACATAGAAATGGAACATGTATAACATTTTCCACGCCAAACTCCTGCGTTTTGATAGGCTGTCTCATTTCGCTTGGGCTGAAAAGTTTTGCAGCGTATTTCTTAAACTTGAGTTTCAGATTTCAAATTCAAAGTTTTCTTATATACAACCAAGTAGGTTGGGGTTAGTGGTTCAGTAATTTCATCTCTTAATTAGATGTCTCAAGTTTGAATTCTGAAACTGGAGAAATTTATTTGATCAGCACTTTATCCCTTACAGACTGACCCGGTGTGAGTGAAAATTAGTCTAAAAGTGAATGACTTAAAGATGTTTTCTTATAATTGGGATCTTCCTAAAACACGTCGTTAACAAAAAAAATTTTCTTATATGTTACAATGTTCTTGTTTAGCGATTGTTAATCTCCGGAGAACTTGTACGAGGACTATCAGTTTACAGAAAAGGCCCAATCAATCTTAAGGAGAAGAGTCCTCGGTTTCTTAATTCGCAAATTCCAAGGCTCAGTGGATACCGACTGTAGCCGACCATCCTTGGTAACCTTTGTTTCTTTGATTTTAGCAAGTGTAAATTCTCAAATCTAAGTGATATATAATCATGCATATGCTAACATTGAATATCTACAAAGTATGTATATATTTAGTTATTTACAGAGCCGTCTTATAAAAATTTAACAAGTGTCAGTTTTTAATAGTAACAATTATCTAAAAATATGATCTAATAACTAATAATATTAAGTAATCAAGATGTTAAAAATGATATATTTTGTATAAAAGTTTTAAAACATTCAATCGTTATTAGAATGTTATAAAATTAGTTAAAAATTCAATAAAATTAACATTTTAAAAATAATTGAAGAAGAATACCTTTATCTATTGAAAATTTAAATTTTAATTAAAAAAGAAACTATTAAATAAAAATTAATCTATTTATTTTGATTTATAAAAATTAATTAGTTTACGAAAAACGAATAATTAATTTAATAAATTGATTAGTTTTTAACATTAAAGATTATTAAACTAAATCAAACAAAAAAGTTAAAAATTGAATTAAAAAGTTAATTGGTTTACTGTTAAATCATTCAAACTAGTTCAGTTCTTAAAATATTAATTATGGCAATTATCCTATAACATTATACGTATAATTATAATTTTTCAAGGCATATAATGTTTGAAATACACATTATATGATATATGATAAGTCCTTTTAATAATTATTCAATGCATTTAATGAAAAAAATAAAGACTTTACATTAAAATTTCTCCTTTTATTGCATATTAAAGTCTCTTAATAAAATTAAAAAATTATTAAAAGTTTATTTTTGATTTTTATATAAAAATTATTTTATAATTCAAAAGAAATAAACTATTTTGAAATAAAATTTTATTATTCTCATTGAAATATATGCTAAAATAAATGTATATAAATTATTTTAACTAAATAATTGTTATTGAACTAGGTTTTCTTAAACAGTTAGTTACCCTCAGTGGTTCGACGTAAAGCAACCCGAGGGAAGAAGAGGCTTCAAGTTGAACCAACAGAAAAGCTAGCCATTTCGTATCTATTCAAGTAGTTGGAAGAACGTTACCCGTTGCTCATCTTTGTCCTCTGTCTCTCCAACCTGCCGCCGTAACTCAGTACGTATTTCCGTCCTCGCGGCGCTGGTGCTTTTCTATTTAAGTCGTTGGCGAAGGTTGTTGTTTGCTTGTTTTAGCTCTTGTTTTGTCTTTTTCTTTTTGTGCTCTCCTAAAGTTTTAGAGAAGTTCAATTATATTGTTTTGTTGATAGAAAAGTTATAAGCTTGGAGCTTTATATTTTGGTTATGTGATTGAATTTTATTTTATTTTTGATAATTAACTTCAAAGACGCTGTCTTCCGTTGCTTCAGTGAGTGGATAGTTTGGAATTTCGGATTTTAGTTTGGTTTCTTTTGCTTTAATTTTTACACAATCAATTCGGGCTCGACCTTGTTCAACTGATTGTTTCTCTGTTACTTTATTCATTCACAAAGGTATGGCGAAGATCAATTATAAGAGGCTGAAGGGTAGTCAAAACTTTCGCCTCAGGCTGCTATTGGCTACTCTTTCCTCTACTCCTGTTATCATTGAGGACATCAGGGCAGATGATACGCTTCCAGGCCTCCGCCCCCATGAGATCTCCCTTCTCCGCCTCCTTGAGAAAGTTTCTGATGACTGCCTAATCGAAATCAATGAAACTGGTAATGATACCAAACCTGATTTCTCTTTGTAATGTGGGTACGGATGGTTCATCTGAGCTGGAGCTCTAGTCATGGCCTTGTATGTAATGTGGCACTCTTTTATTAGGAGTTTTTTTTTTTTGATTTAAGTTGTTTGCCATGTTACCTTCCGTGGAATAAAAAGTTTACAAACACAAAACGGAATTTTATATGCATCAATTGGTAGGAATGCATGTAATTAGTGCCAAGGCTTCATGTTGTTAATGTGTTTGCTAAATTATTTCTGAATGTTGATCCTTCATCTTGATTATACTCTTTCCGCACTAGTCTTCTTTGCAATGATGTGCATTGAGTAATCAATGCCTGCTTGATTTTTCCTGCAGGCACTAAGTTCAAATACAAGCCAGGGATTGTAATGGGTGGGAGAAATCTTCTGCATGATTGTGGCATTAGTCGATCAATTGGTTATTTCTTGGAACCTCTGATCGTTCTTGGTTTATTTGCTAAGAAGCCCCTTTCAATAAGGCTGAAAGGTATCACAGTCTTTCTGTTCATTCAACTTTGATTTGCCAACATGTTGGTTTGGGTTAATGATGCTTAGCAGAAACAAATAGATAATCTACCTCCTTTAGTAAATAACCAATGACGTTGTATGGAAAATAAGGTAAAAATAATGGCCGTGTGTCTCATTGAATACCACGAAATGTACCTAACATAGATTTCCTAGTAAAATTAAGGTTTGACCTTACATTTAAGTCCAGCTTCCAATCTTAATGTGGCTTATTATTGGTGCACTTTTAGACTACTTTTTCCTTTTTTGATTGAGATGAGTTACATGTCACTTTCAGGAATTACAAATGATTCCAAAGACCCCTCTGTAGACACTTTTCGTTCAACTACCTTACCTATGTTGAAGCAATTTGGAGTTCCTTCTGAAGGATTGGATCTAAAAATAGAGAGCCGTGGTTCTCCTCCTCTTGGTGGTGGAGAAATTGTTTTGTCAGTTCCAATTGTCCAGAGTCTGATGGTGAGACATTGCATCGGAAAAGTTTTTTTCATTGTATTTTTCAACTTGTTGACATACTTTTTAGTACAGGCTGTAAACTGGATTGATGAGGGGATGGTTAAGAGGATCAGAGGAGTCTCTTTTTCAACCAGAGTGTCTGTGCAATTTGAAAATGCTATGATATATGCCGCTCGTGGAATCTTTAACCGTCTGCTTCCTGATGTACACATTTTCACTGACCATAAAGCTGGTCCACAGGCTGGAAAGTATGCCTTTCTTCCATCATACTTGCATATATGCCTTTCTTCCATCATACTTGCATATAGTTGTTTGTTTGATAGTGGATGTTATGTTCCTTTTTGAAATTTGTCGTGTCAATCATAGTAGGGAAAATATACCTAACAAAGACATCGATCTAATGGCAGCTCTCCTGGCTATGGAATTTCCTTGGTTGCGGAAACTACCTCTGGGTGCTTCATCTCAGCTGATACCACAGTTTCTTATGCTCGAAGAGATGGTATAGACCTAGAAGATGAGGAGAAGAATGAACTGATGCCTCCTGAGGAAGTTGGTGTGCAAATTGCTTCTGTTCTTCTTCAGGAGATAGAGCAAGGTGGAGTAGTAGATTCAACACACCAGGTTTGTGTTTTTCTGTACTCTATAGAACCTGCCCCCTTGGTTTCAATGAGCATTTGGACACTTTTTGAATGCTTGGTTCTGTCAATCTATTGTAAACCCATTTTAAGATGAGTCGAATGTGCCAATTATGTCTTGTTTACTATGGGTGATTGATACAGCACCTTTTTGTGCCTTTAACTTTTGAGTTCGTTAGCTCCTAAAGCTTCCAGGGGGTTCATTGTTTTCCATTGTTAAAAAAATCTATTGTTGAAATGGTCTTTTCTGAAACTTGCCAGCATAATTTGGGTGGAAGTCAGATTTCTTTGGTTGATTTTCCCTTTGTTACATAGATATTAGATTTCTGCTTAGTATTAGAGCTGAACTGGAGCTTAGTATTTTTCGCTTCATTCAGTACGCAAGCGAGTTCTAGGAAATCCTCCGATTTTTTAAGAGAGTCTATCTTTCAGCTCACTGGCTTCCTTTGTTCTCGATGCTTAAGGTGGCTTTGAAGCCTAGGACTTGCATCCTGTTGGCTGCAAACCCAAGATTTTTAGCTATGTACTGGAGAGTAACCACTTTAGAAAGACTGATTTTACCGGATTTACAATGATACGCTATCTTGTATTTTGTTTCTGCCACCAGTATGATCGGCTTGAATTCATTTTATAGGGCTTGCTATTCCTCTTATGTGCATTGTGTCCACAAGATGTTTCAAAGGTTCGTGTGGGAAAGCTCTCACCCTATGGAGAAGAGACGTTGAGGCAGATCAGAGATTTTTTGGGTGTTAAATTTGTGATCAAGCCAGATACATCAACAAGGACAGTAATACTTAAATGTGTAGGAAGTGGGTTGAAGAACCTTTCCAAGAAAAGTTCATAACCATGGTTGGTATTTACAAGCCATCGCATGTATTGGACATTGCAGCTTTTTAGCTGGCAATTGAAATTTTGAGGTTGCTCAATGAAGATGTAATCTTCTTTTGTCCTAATTTTTGAAATAGATTTTCCAACTCTTAGGACAGCAAAGAGGCTTCTTGAGATGAATGTTTGCATTCTCCTGATAAAAAGTCCTTATGTTTAGATTATTTATGCTGTCAATTAACAACGGTTATTGATTACTAGTAAAGGGTAATCACGCTGGTTAGCTAGCAGATTAAGCACACTATTAACGGGCAGAAAGACCTGTTAGCTAATTGAAATTTAATATTAGATAATGCAACTGCACCAGTGTTATACTATAACCCAGTCCTGTAACGGCTTGTTGGAAAAAACTCTGCTTCTTCATTAGATAAGAAGATTCTAATGTAAAGAGAATCAAAATCCAGGCATTAGTACAAAGTATAAGCAGCTACTACCATTGTGTTTTTATGCCTGCAAAAGACTTTCCTCGTGAACAGTTGCTGAGAAACAATTAGGCAGGCCAGATATATCCAGCTCCTTGAATTCCTTACTTCGAGGGTTGTACAAAACCAGAGAGCAGCTTTCATACTCCAGCAAGATTTCTCCATTCTTCAAGACGCAAAGAACTTGGATGGCTTCCTTGATTGGCAGTCTGAAATCAACGTTTTGTTTGAGTCTACGAGGTAAATAAGTCCCAATGACGTACTCTTTCATCCAGGACGACTTCACCGAGTATTCTTTCATGATCCATATCTCAATTTGTCCTTCAGGGCAGCAAACAGCAGCGGAAAGACAGCCTTGTAACGATATTAGATGAAAGTTGCAAGAACTGAGACTACCACAACTGGGGAGCTCTATTTCCTTGAACCTTTCTTCTCCTAGATCAAACGAAACTATATGCAAACTATGGTTAGGTAGATACTCACGTCGCATAGTTACCCAGTGGAGAGCCCCATTTGACAGGGCTTCACTTGATATCCCATCTACTCGCCAAGCAATTGTTCCTATGCTTCTCCATGCTTTCATGCCAAGCGTGAAAACTTGCACATCTGATTCCTCAAACCAGCCAACAAGAGACAGATAGCTGTCTTTATTAACATAGGATGTTATTCTGACAACTTTGTACTCCTCCGTTATTGGATGATAACCAAATCCAAGAGTTACCTCTTGCGCGTGGTACGAGATTGGACGAGGCAGTCTCGTGTGAGATCCAACGAAAGGATTGAGAATGTACATAGGATCTATATGAAGTGCATCAGATATACATAACAGGCCATTACACGAACCTATGATACTGTGATCAGGCAAGATAGAAGTGACCCTCGAATCAATCCTTGTCGCCTTGTTCGGCATGCCTTCAGGCACTCGGGCAGATGAAACATGATATAGTTCTTTTCGGATTGGTGAGTTACGGTGGAGAATAAGACTTGGATCTTTGTTGATTGCTCGTGTGTGGAACAGAACAGAGAGACGAGGATCTTGACCTAATGCACACCAAGCTTTGCATACGCACTTGATTTGCGCAAGACAAGTCACTGGCAGCCTGGACAATATGTCAAGAGCTATCTCTATAGGAAGAGTATCCATCATAGACTGCTTTTCACGGGATTTTGGTAGTCACGATCACCGGAATGAAAGAAGTAACCGATGACAGATCACTGGTAACCAATAACAATGAACCTTCAATGGTCGTGTTAAACTTGTATCATCTTCTTTGGGAAATCCACTCCAGTAATAGAGTAACTGACCCAAGTACACAATGAGTTCGTTTCTTGAAGATGATTAGTAAGCCAACAAAGCATATGTTATAATCCATTAATCTATTCCATGGGAAGCTGGGCTGAAACTTCAAAGTTTGAAATTAAGTATGCCAGACATTTTGTCACAGGATCCCCTTGTCCGTAATGAATACATATCGGCCAAAATCCGAAGACCTGTGTCAGAATGTGGAGTCAGCTCTTTTGGCACAAGGTGGTGTCGTGTTTCGTAAAGTAATTTTAAAATATAAAGAGACATCGTATTCATATCGCGTGCATTAGTTAAACGTCACGTTGCCGCCTAAAGCAAGCAATTAGCAGAGCTCGTCTTGTCCACATGAGTATCATGGGCCATCCTTGAAAGTGATAAAGCACGTTAGACAAATGGAACTAGGGATTGGTGTTCAGGCAGGGATGAAGCGTCGGATGAGACTTAACAAGGACGTTCAAACCTTAAATGACCCTGATTTAAAGGTACCTTCTCATAATCAGAACCTGCTTAAGACATAAAAATTACTAGTAAAAAAATTTAGATCACCTGTTTTTATTACTCCGTTCAATTTTTGTAAATCTTATTTATTAAATAAATAAATAGACACAAAATAATAAAAACAAAACACTGACGGTTAAAAGCTTGAACTACCTAAGCATTTTGATTGGAATACTAATCTCTCTTGCATCACATGAACATCAACCCCAGGAAACATTTTTTTTATGTTTAAGTCGAACAGGTTGATGGATCTTAAGAGAGAGTTTTTAAATCTTGCCGATGCTGCTCCGCCAAAACTTTAGATCGTACAGCACAAGAGATATCAAACTTTCCTACAAAACAACTCATGCTTTTGGTTTCCAAGTAGCTATATTTTATACAAAAGTTCAGTTTAATTGACATGGGAGGATACGTATATAAATGCTATACTTATGAAGTACCCATTAAGATATGAAAATATAGTTTCCATTAATCATCGCCCCAAGCATCATCCTTCATTTTTTGCCTTGTAACTATGCGATTCTTTCTGGCTTCTTCCTGGGTTCTCAGTTCCCTGGAACCAAAAGCTGTTGATGGCAATTTCAAGCCCATTCCCTGTGCAATTAACCTCTGTGCGGTTCTTGCAGATGTTCGCGGCCTTTGTCGAGGAGGTTCTAGATCTAAAAGATCAATTTCATTACCCAGGTATGGTATGATCGTAAGTAGAAAGCTATTAGAAGCAGAAAGATAGTTCTTACTACTCGATATAGCACATTCAAGCATACAAAATCAGACAATAACTGCACAACATTTACAATAAATTTTAGCTCCGCAAGGTTCCTATCAGACGTATAGCCAAATTTAACCTCCATCTTGAGAACACAGAGCATCTGCACATGTGTTCTCAACAAGAAGCTCTAGATATCATTACATATTGAAGACCTGAGTTTAGATCACGTCCCTGCCTAGCTGCATTTCAATTTAACCAAAAGCCAGAAGAGGATGTCAAAAAGTACTATGAAAAATGGGATTGAGGTGACCCATAGCCGTTATTAAATCTTCACATGGGTTGGAATGGGGTTGGGGTGTAGGTATCATTTCCCCCCGTCGTGCAACCCAAAACTGAAGTGCTAAATTTAGAAAAAGTATGACAAGAGTACTTGAATGAATATTTTTCTGGAGCAAGATGACAGTAGCAAGCCCTGCATATTCTCACTTTAATTTAATTGCCGCCCACATAAGTAACTATGTTACAGCACTGATGTTTGATAGGTACATAGTTTTTTTACTTCCATTAGGTCAACAAAATGAATTCTAAATATGTAGTAGTCAAATGTATTTTTTCTGTGAAGCAAGAGTAATTGAAAAGTCATTTTAATCCCAAAACAATATTTTTGAATCATAGTAAGAAAAGCAATGATACCTTAATAACACTAAAGTTTGTAAAGGGTAACATAATATCCAAGAATCGAGTCATCTGATTGCCATTCCTTAAGGAGTGTATATTATACTTGAGCAATCGTTAGCTTAGAGGCACTAACTCACCATGATGCTCAAGCAAACTGAAAATGGCACATCCAAAGATGAATATATCTTCTATCATAAGTATAAAAGTCATTCACCAAAAGAAATTTCAAAGGCTATAGTTGCAATTCAAGAGGAATTTGACGGAAACAAAATTTACATAGGGATATGTGTGGCAAGATTACCTTTCATCGATATTGAGTCCATAAGGATATCATCCACTTCAAGTATGCGCATGGTGAATGGAAATTTAACCTGGTTCCGGGCCTCAAGTGCTGCTTAGGAGATTAAAACTGTAAATAGAAGCAAAGGCTAAAAGGCTAATAGTGAATTAGAATATGAAAATCAAATATGCATGCATGCCAACAGCACGCACAGGTAGGGATGGCAATGGGTTTTCAACCCGATCCATATCCGTACTACCCGACTCTAAAAAATGGATATGGATGCTAAAAAATAGATTTTAAATGGATTGTAAATGGATGTTAAAAAATGGATGTGGATAT
>JANTPM010000008.1:7461033-7477823 GCA_025434745.1 Erythroxylum divaricatum
CTTCCTCGCACGCCGCGGCGTGTTCATACGCACGTCGCGACGTCTGCGTCGAAGAACCGACCCCGAACTCCAGATTTCTGCAGATTCCGACTGCCAATTCTTCCATTAACCACATCCAACACTTCTACACAATATAACAGGTCTTATAATGCATTCCTAACCCATTCTCAACTCACAAACACATCAATCCAAGGATTTACCTAACTTTTCACCCAAAAACCCTAAAACATCGTTTATGCTCAATCCAAGCTATCTAACTGTTTAATCTTTCCAGAAACAAGATAAAAAGGATGTACACTTACCGATAGTTGCTTCGAATCGTCGGAAATTGTTGAAAGCACGAATCTCTCTCTTCCTCTTCTCTTCTCCTCACCGTCGGCGCACTCCTCTATTCTTTTGCTCTTCTTTTCTTTTCTTCTTTTCCTTCTTTCTTTTCTAATTGCTTTCTTTTAATCCTAAAGAAAAGGGAATGACCATAGTACCCCTCTTAGTAAAGTCTAAATCCATTCCAACTTAAGTGAACTTCCCAAAATGCCCTCATAAACTTTTACCTATTTTAATCCTCATTTAACCACAATTAAACCGTGATTATCCAATAATACTCCCAAATAAATCAAACTAAGTCATAACTCACAATAATCGCAATTCATGCTGAATAATATCATAAAAAAAATTCGGGGTCTAACAATGGTCATTAACTTACCATAACTTCCATTAATGCATATTATTTATGACCATTAACTTCTCATAACTTTCCATTAATAATGGGAGTTATGGAAGGTCAAATGGTATAAACAATTAAGATAATTTTCGTGCATTTTGTGTAAGACATAAGAAAAGAAAAAGAAATGTTCTTTTTCTTACATACACACTTTTTCTCTTTAACTCTCTTAAGAGATCTTGTCTTTACTAGCACAAAGAAAGAATTCTAGCCATCTCCTAGTAAAGTTTCATCCTTCCATCTTCATGTGGACTTTCATTAGAGAAGGTCAGCGTTGATCATTATGGTTTACGACAACCCAACATGGAGAAGATTAAAGAATGAAGGAGATAGTCAGAAAAGTATGTAAACATCTTACATTTCATGTTTTTATTTTTCTATATCTATATACATGAGTAGATCTAGTTTTGGAGGTCCGTTTTATTTCTGCTGCGTATATTAGATATATATTATGCATAAGATGCATGATCGGAACTTGACATCTTGAAAAGGCATGAATATGGGCATATAGAGAGGAGAGAGGGACGACATTTTACGTTTGGAATTCCAGATTTTCCCTCTCTTATTTTCTTTCCACTTATCTTCTTCATCACATCATTTTGCATGTAAAGAATCAACTAATTATAGGTGGAAATCAAGGTAAAAGTGAGTGGTGTTCTCTTCATCTTTACCTTTTCTTGCTTTGCTTATGAAGAATTGGAATTATAAGGTTGGAATTAGGATTGAGATGTGCATTTGTGGTGTTTCTAGTTGGTGAGTCAAGCAAAGACAAATAGGAAGGGAAGAAAAGGAATTAAAAGAATTACTTTGCCAATTTTAAGGTTTGGGACTACACTTAGTTTAATTTCTCTTTGTGTGTATATTTGAATAGATACAAAGATTCATTCAGATATGGAATGGTTTCTGGGATAGTGTTTTTGGTGTTATTTTGGTGTTACTTTGCATGAAATTGGTTGAATATGACAAGAGAGTATTGTCTAGTGGAATAATGTCTTAGGATTATTTGAATCAATCACATTATTTGGGTCATAATTCAGCCTACAAACCTCTAAATTGGGTGATTTAGTTGCATATAAAACCTAAGACATAGAACCGAAAATATCTAGAAAAGACTCTGACTTAATTTTGGCTTTATGCCATTGGAAATTGAGATCGCAATGGTGACCTGATGTTGCACTTATTTTGGAGCATATTGTGATATTTGGTCTATATCTCTTGATTTAGAAGTCTAAATAGCATGATTTTTAGTGAAATATAAACTAGAGATATAGGAAAACAAATGTATATAATATTCAAAATCTAATTCAAACTTTTTCGATATGTCTATTAAGGAACAAGTAATGGTATGATTGGAGATAATGTTTGTCACGATCGTGACACGGGTGTCATGATCTTGACACATCATCAAGATCCTTTGTCATGAGCGTGAAATGGATATCACGATTGTGACCCAGTAGAAAGCTCTTCTATAATGAATGTAGGGGTTATCTGTCACAACCGTGACCTTGTTTCTATTTCCAATTTTTACCACATCTTATCCGAACCTTTTTGTATGTCATTGAAACTAAGCAAACTCAGTTATAAGGGTAATATGAGACTCGTCATGCATGTAATGTGTATATAATTTAATGCTTTCATTGATGTATTATTGAACAAGAACATGATCATAAAGCATATTAAATATGAGTGGGCATGATAAACATTTTCAAATTATTATGCAAACATAAGGGAATGAGTTTGTATGTTATGAATTATTGTTCTTTATTATGACTCTAAAATGTAATTACAATGTTATGATAACTGACTTTAAGCTGCTAAGTCTTAGTTGTGGGTAAATAGGCATGTCTAAAAGGGTTGGCAACTGCTTCTATTATAAGACATTACGGTGTCTTTTGTTTTAGAGATTATGTCTCTTCGATTTTAGAGGCTATTGCCTCTTTTGTAGACACCAATCATAGGTATCTGTTGTTTTGTTCCCATTACTGACGTATGAAAAAATTCGCAGGCAATTCTATATATGTTTTGATATTTGTTTTGTTCTGATGCAAACTTATATACAAAATAATCTTTGAATATTATATTCAAATATTGTTATGTGATATTTCATGACTTTTATTTTATAATGTATTTTCCATCACTTAATTGTCATGAATCATTTACATGTGAATGTTAGGCGACTGTTGTGAGTAGTTGTCATCTTGCACCATTATTCCTCACTATGCTATATACTTAGTACGGTGGTTTTTCCTCCGTATAGATCAAGATAAACCTTGTTAAGGTTAGGATAACCACAATCACCACAGAAGGACTATAACCTTTTAGAAGATTTTGTATCTAAGCATTGTGTTGTATTTATAAATATTAAGCAGGAATTTTGTAGTATATATGAATAGCCTGTACTAACAATAAATTATGATGAGATTTTTAATGTATGGATACGATACGTGTAATTTGTGACTTGTGACCTGTAAAAACCACCTTGAAATATGAAAGGTATTATATGTTTGCCTTATCTCTTGGAATTGTTAGATTGACTAGGTCTACTTTGTGTGCATTCGTATATCGTCCTAGGAGGTATTAGGGTGTCACAATATGATTGTCATGCAAGGACTTAAATTTTGTCTTCCATTGTATCCATCAAACTCTGTTTGTCATCACGTTCCATAGCTTTTTTAAAACATTAAGGCTCTCCCTTGTTAATCAAGAGCATATACTAATTATGAGGATACCTTGTAGAAGCTTATTGCTCACTGATAGACCTTCTCAAGGGAGCTAGCTTAGTCTCAGGGGTATCATAATGATTATCATTAGCAACGACATCATCAGTAGCAAACATATCACCATCAATTATGCTAGAATCATCACCATCTTTGACTTGATGGTCATCTTGATTTTGAGCTAGAGCAGGTGTAAGAGTTAACAAAGGAGGATCCAAATCAAACAAGTGATTGTCATCTTTGGTATAAACTTCTTCAACTGTATTTTCTCTATATCGACAATTTTCTACTCTTCAACAAATACCACATCCCTACTTAGAACCAATTTCTTCTCAACTAGATAATAGATCTTGTATCAAAATCAACTTGGTCATAACCCACGAAGATGTATTAGCACAACTTAGGATCTAACTTTGATCTTTAGCCTTTTGACACATGCCTTGCACCTAAACATCCACAAGTGATCATAAGAAATCTTCTTTCCAAACCAAAATTTGCTTAGAACATCACCCTTCAAAGAAACATGAAGAGAGAGATTAATAACATGCACTATGATATATAGTGTTTCACCCAAGAAGCTTTTTGACAACTCTACTTCTGAAAGTAAACAAAGAACTCTCTTTAGTAAAGTCTTGTTCATTCGTTTAGCTACATTATTTAACTGAGGCGTCCTTTTAGGTGTTTTATGATGATCAATTCCCTATGACTTACAATAATCATCAAGTGGTCCTTTATATTTGCCATCATTCCACTTCAATTTTCTATCAGAATGTCTTTCAACCAAAGCCCAAAAATGTTTAAAGACATAAAGCATCTGATATTTGGATTTCAAAGCATACACCCAAAACTTTCTAGAACAATCATCAATAAAGCTTACAAAATAAAGTGCACCATCATAAGGTTTTACCTTTAATGTCTAAAAAGATCAAAATGAACTAAGCCGAGCAAACCTAATTTCTCAACGAAGGCTAACTCTTAAAATAAACTATATTATGTTTTCTAGCCATATAGTGAGGGCATCTTTCAAGCTTTACACTCTTCACTTCTAAAAGAAAATTCTTTTTAATTAGATAATTCATCCATTCTCACTTATTTGGTTCAGAAGTCTATACCACAATTTTGTTAGGTCACTTTTTGCAACATGAATTCCATATTTTATAATTGAAGATTGCATCATGTAAATGCTTGAGTGCTTCTTCTCGCGAGCAACCACTAGCGAGCCCTTGGTAAGCTTCTATTATCTAGATCTAAAAATGTTGCAAAAGCCTTCATCAACAAGCTTACTTGTGGAGATCAATTTCAAGAGAATATTAGGTACATATCTAACATTCTTTAGCAACAACCTTGCCCCAGTATTGATTACTAAGCAAACAACTCCAATAGCTACAACATTTGACAAGCCATCATTACCCATCTTTAATACCCCAAAATGACTGGGTGTATAAAATCTGAAGAAATCCTTCCTTGATGTAACAAAAAATGAGGCACCACTGTCAACTGCCCAACTAGTCTTATGATTGAAAAAATTAACTAAATTCTCATCATAGATGATGATGATATCATCACAAGTTATGATAGTAGCATGATCATCATTATCTTAATCCTTCTTGTCGCGCTTCTTATCTTGCTCATTGTTGCTACCTTTATTATCTCTCATTTACTTGTAAAAAAACTTTTGGATGTGACTCATTTTATCTTACTAAAGACATTGCATATTTTTACATCTCCCTCTAAGCTTGTTGTAACTTTCTTCTCTGCCATTATGCCCTTAATCTTACTCCATTCCCCATTTTTAGCAACTAATGCTTCTTTAGATTGTGTTGACAAGCCACCAGACTTCCTTCTCATCTCCTCATCTAAGAGGCTTATTGTAGTAAAGTCAACAGTCACTTTGCCAATGGGAGCATAATTGTCAAATGTCACTTTATTGATGGGAGACACTTTCAAGAGTCATTTTGAAAATGTCTCATGCATTTGTATATGGCAGAGTACCAAGCAATACAATTCCTTGAATTTCATTATCGAACTTGACCTCCACAGTGGAGAACTGCTACATAACACTCTCAAAATCATTCGAGTGAACAGACATAGGAGCATCACCTTTGTATTTCAAGTTGATCAACTTCTTTATTAGATACAACTTATTATTCCCTCTTTTGCTAAAATACAAAAATTCAAGTTTGTCCCACAAATTCTTTGCACTAGTCTTATTATTAACATGGTTGAGACATTATCATCTAGCCTTTCATAAATATATGCACAAACTTATTAATGCCCAAAAATTCACTGATCATCAATTTTGTGAACGGGCTTTTCCTTACGAAACACTAATAGTTACGACCATTCAAACTAAACATCATAGTTGTGTTGAAGCTTGTATCTACGATTTAAACAAATCAACAAATAAACTACAACTCTAATACCAATTATTGAAGAAAGGGTGTTATCAAACTAGTACAATTACTCACAAGTCACAATCTTGTTTAACTAAAATATTCTCACAAAACTAATTTCCTCTATCAAAATCAATACGACCAATATAAATCTCAACAAGCAAAAAATAGATGAAAATATTCAAACAACTAGAAGAGTAAAGACACAATTTTTGTACTGGAAAAACCTCCCCAATGCGAACTGCAAAAATCACATGACACTACGTCCACCAAATTGCTTCACCTCAATGCAAAGGTTGCTGTAGGATTGATTTTTATCATTACGTTATTAGGACCATCTCACTAAAATTATAATTTTAATAAATTCAATATTCAATTGAAATAATTATGCACTATTTGTAAAAAAAAAAATTACAACCAACAACTCTATCTTCTTAAGTTATAAAATTATATATGTATATAATTTTCATTGATATGCTTCTGTTAAAACATAAAAGAATAGTTTAATAATTTCGTATTCCCACATAATTAAATTTAATATAAATATTTAATTATTATAAAATATTGGGTTGATTGTACTACTGTATAATTTGAAAGGTTTATTCACTTATTAAGAAAAAAAAGGATAATTACAAAAAATTAAAATCACTGCAAATTGACCAAAGGCCATCCAAATTCTTGAATACATAAATTACATACATGCGTAGATGAAAATTTTGCGTCTGCTCAATGCTCATATGATAAAATTATTATGAACTACGTACTATGTGTAGTATACAATCCTTATCCTCGTCAACCCAACTTCCTTGGCCTACGTAAGTAAGAGTAGTGTTTTGTTTGGGAGTATAATCCTATACTACTATTAATCGTTTCTACTCTAAGTAGCAAGTCTCTTTACACGAGCCATTACGTCGCATTGGAGGGATCTGAACTGCAATTCATCGTCAGGCCACAAAATCTGGCAACAACTGAGCAGCAAACCTATTTCTGGTTTGGGTGCTGATGGTTTCGAAACCAGCGCTTGAATGAGAATTCTGCGAGGAATTAATGCCACAAAATTCAGGTTCGCTAGTTCCCATCTCAAGTCTTCTTCCCATTGGAATATTTTGACTGGAGATGTAACTTTGTTGAGTCCCTGAAAGAGATAGGCTCTCGCAATGTGGAAGACCAAGAGTAAGAGAGACACTATTTCCACTAAATCTTGGTGTTAACTGCTCATGAGGGTTAAACCTGCCGAGGTCTCCTATGGGATAAGCTCCAAACCCACTGCCATGGGCTATTAATGGATATCCATCCTTGGTTAACCTTTCACCAGCAAAACTCACACTCGATTCCCCATTTTTCATGTCCGCGTCTATTGAGAGCAGGCTAATTGGAGAGGGCTGCATGTCATTACCACTCCTTGGTTTCTTTGAGCTTCTCTGAGGGAGTCCCTCCATTTCAGATGGCCGTATAAGGGCAAAACCGGCTTGAGGATGAACATTAGATCCTCCCAGTACAGACATTGAGATGGAAGAGTTGGATATTTCAGTGGAAGAGGCATTCTGGTTTGCTCCCATTTGGAGTTTGGATTGAAGAACTTTACGTTGATCCATCTGATGATGAACTGCACTGCTATCAACTCCTAAAATAGTGGCACTAGACCCATTTTTGCTTGTGTTCTCGTCATTCCCATCTTTCTCTTGCTCTTTCATCTCCTCCATGTACATTTCCTCAACCATTGGCTTCCACAGGCGAACTCGAGCATTGATAAACCAGTTAGAGACCTGCATATTTCGTATTGAAATGGCAATGGCAAGTAATTAATGTCTGATGAAAGATGACACATGGCAGTAGTAGAAGGTGAAAAATGAGTTAGCTACCTGGCTTCTAGTAAGTCCCGTTTGTTTCGCAAGCATGTGCTTATCAGAATCCTTCGGATAACTGTAGTATAATCCTGTAAGTAATTTGATATATAAGCCAAGGAGTTGGGATATAAACTTGTTTAACTACTTACGGGTGAAGGAAGTGTTCGAAAAGCCAAGCACGGAGCACAGAAACGGCACGTTCAGGTAATCCTCTTTGAGGTCTCCAAGCGTTGTTTTGGATCATTCCCAGTTGTTGAAGTGCTCTCTGTTGTCGTATCTGATGGTCCACGTACCTAAGTCTAGAACCCTCAACCTTCACTCCTAAACAATCGTCCTCTCCTAAGCTCTTGCTTGTCGCTTTGATTTGTACAGCAATGGCGTCTTTAAGGCAGCGGAATTGCTTTGAGATCGTTTGTAAAGCAAGGGCGGTATAGGATTTGGCGGCTCCTAATCCAGCTGCCTGCTCGAAGGATGATACTACCACCTGCATTTCTTGGTGGTACTGTCTGTATCTTTGCTCCACCTTGATGTAAATGGATAAACAAAGTTATTGGAATATATAGGAATTGAGCGCATCTATTAATAGTTTACATCAATGAAACTACAAAAATAATTACTATGATAAAGCCTGTGCTTGTATTATCGAGCAAGCTGGATTTATGTCTCTATGACGTCCAGGTCCCCCTGTTTTGTAACTCGTACTTCTCAACAAAAACTCAGATCATATTTAATGACTTGGCGTCAAACAATAACTTGAACAAGGCTGAAACTAATGCTAGTAAGATGCCAGATTTGTGGGCTGTCGTGAAAGGAACTACTACTTATATCCGAAGTTCAGAATCAAATGACAGAGACCTAACTTCAAAAAAAAGCCTTTTCTTTCTTTTGTGTGGATTACAATACAACAATAGGGACCTTTTTGAGTTATAAATTGAAGCATCATACGAGGAGACACCAACACACCAAACATGTGGTTCCTCCTCTTGATCGTTATTTTTTAATCAGGATCAGGAAGCATGCAGTCATGAAACGAAAACCATTTAACAGTACGTTTATCCAAACGCAGTACATACGTGTATAAAGTTACCTCATCCAGCATGTTCACAAGCTTTGCCTTCTTCATCTGCAGCTCCTGTCGTTGCGCCATCGTAAGTTCAGCACCTCCTCCTTTAGTACTACTTTCACCACCTTCGCCGCAGCAGGATACATCTGCACTTGTCGATTCTTTACTCACCTTCATCTTCTCTTTACCCCCATCTTTCATTTCACTCTTATCAAAATTTCCAACGTTAGCAACTTCATCAAGTAACTCCTGTGTAGCTTTCAGATACTTAGAACCCAAGAGCATGTTTCGAATGCCCGAAACCCCATTAGACACTGCAGACAGAGAAGACGGAGAATTCGCAGAAACCCTCATGTCATCACTAGAAGTTATGGCCGAAACATGATGACCATGCATTTGTTGAATCTGATCACGTTGATCATTGTTTATTACAGGCCTAAAAATACTAGGTGTCTGCACTCGCTGGGATGAGAGGCTCAGCGACAGTCCTTGCCTAGCCGGAGAGACCTCTACCGGTCGTCGGAAACCAACTGGCGATGTTACGACATCAGGGGTCCCACCGGAATCACTACCTGTCGGTACTGTGGCAACTGAATTATGATCCATGGAACCCCAGAGGCTGTACTGTGTGCCAGCAGAGACGACCCCATAAGATGAACGGCTTTGAATGTCCTGATTGGTGGATGTGGCGTTGGAGGACACTGGGATCCCGACAAGGTGGTGGTTTGGTGGCAGCGCGTGCGGAAGGTTTAGAAAATTGCCGGGAGTATTTGTGGTGGGGTTGAAGAAGAACATGCTGGGAGGAGGTTGCTGCTGCTGCTGTTGGTTTGCAATAGCTTCAGAAAATGATGATATGTAGCTAGGGTTCATAAGATGAAGTGTTTGGATCCCATTCCCATCCGATGGTGTACTTGCTTGGATTTCTGTGCTCCCATCAAAGTACTTTGCCATGGGATAGACTTTGATGAATCGATCTTTCTCTATCTATATGCTGAAGCTTGATCTCGGGATATGCAACCAAATCAACCCATTTAGAAGATTGATTTAGCGAAACTGACAGGAGAGAAAAGCTGGTTACTGATGATGATCTGAAGACTGTACGATAAATCAAAGAATCAAACCAGACATATATGCATCTCCGTGGCCATAGATACATGAGAGATGAGAATTATCTACAAGTTCAATGATCTGGGACTGGAGCTGTATATCATGCAGGAAAGCAAGCAAGCATATATCACAGGTGACAAAGAAAGAACAGACGAGAAGAAGAGCAAGAAGCATGTATGATATGTGCCTGTGCTTTTTATACATGAATTTCGCTAGGTAAGCCCATCAAAGATCTCCATCCAAAGACATGAAATACGTATAAAAAAAAAGAAGAAAAACAAAAGGAACAAATCAAAGGAGTTGCAGAGAGGGACTGAGTACCGTCCAATAATGGTTAAAGTCAGGCGCACGCACACGAGGATATATATCTGATGAGAACAGAGAGAGAGAGAGAGAGAGAGAGAGAGAGAGAATCTAATTAACTGTCAAGCTATCAATTGGCAGCAATCTCTCTCCTTTAGGACATAAGAGCTGCTAATCTTGTGTCAGACACAGTTCAGACCATTCTCATAGTGATAATGATGCGTACAAATATAAAAGGAAGAAAGGAAGAAAGAAAGAAAGGAAGAAAGATGTATATCACAAGAAACCCAACTTTAGTTTTTCACTACAAATTTCCAGATATTTATTATGGTTTCCCTTTTTCTTTAACGTCTTCCACTAAATATTACACTACACCACTCCAATAATTTGTTATGGTTTGGGTTGGGTACATGCGTGTCTCCTCTTCCACAGTCACCCACCAATGGAAATTTATAGAAAAGGTCAAGTCAATTTGCGAGACTTCGTTATGATTACTTGCAATTTCTTCATTAACTTTTCTTCGTTTTGAGTTGTGAGGCGTGTTGTTGGGTTGTTGTTGTTTAACTTAGATAGCATCCAGTTAATCACACGACTTCTTTGTTTACACAGGTTGCCCTCCAAGCTGGAGAAGATGTTAGACAGCCTGACCAATAGTTTACCTTAATTTGTTATCATTAAATTAAGTTTAAGAAGAAAATTAAGGTTAAGATGACACAATCATGAAATAACTCCGCACTCAAACCTAAAACCGTGATAGCAAAGCAAGTGGGTGTATCATTTTGAAACCGTGTCATTAGTCGTATCAAACAACATGGGGAAAAGAGAAGGGAATCTATTATATTATTGCAAAGAGAATTAAGGAAGTTGATTGAAAAGTTATCTTTCTCGCATGTGTTATTTAATTAATTATGGAACTCCACAATCTTAGATTAGATGCCCATGATGGGCACAAGGTTGCTAGGTTTTCTTTGCCCTTTTAACTCTTAATTAATATCCATTAAACTCACATTATCACATTGATTTATAATCCCCTGACTTTAACATCAATGGTTAGAAGTTCATAAAAAAAGCGGAAGATTTTTAATTGATGAAGTACTGAAGATGTTAATCTTGTTAACCGATTTATGCAACTACTTTCTCACTTTAAATCTTCTATTCTATTAAATCTTATCCATATATTTATGCGGAGTTTACGGATTTAATGAGAACATTATAACCAAAACAGGAGATTTGATCCCTTATCTTTTATGTTGACTCTTTCACATCTACTGATAGATTTTAATTCAACTAAAAGGAAATATCAGAAATCCGTGAGTCCAATTTCTTATCAAAACTACCTTTTCGATGCTCTTTAGGAACCCACTTAATTAGAATATAATTATTCGACATCCAAATTTATCAATTGGCATCCATATTCCATACGAAGAACGAGGTTTGAGATGATGCAAAACACAATTCATCAGGAAAGAAAAAAAAAAAAAAGCATAAGAGATGATCGATCAGTTGCAATGATATAACCCTAAAAAATGAAAGGTAAAGCAAAGAGAGGAACAAAACACACACTTTAGGTCTTAGTGATTAGGTTAATGTCATTGTAACAAGATATATATATGCGACTCAAACAATGTAGACGTAGGACCCTTTATCCAATGCAAGCAGGAACTTACTTTGCATGGTGGACAAAATAATCATGCGTTGCATGGTCCACAAAAGTGCTTAAAGTCAATAACCCCTAAGAACTTTTAGAGGCCCATGGCCATGAAAGTTGCGCTTGTAAATCCCATCGCTTGCTTTTGTGCGTCCATCAACTTGAAGGTTACCCATGAAAAGAATATGCGGCCAACCAGTGCTTATAGTGCTTTAATTATCTTCACGTCTACTACAGCTTTTATTCTTTTGTAAATATCTCCAAGTTTAACATACAAATATCTCTATATTAAATGAGATAGTTGAAACGATTCGATATGATCATGTGGAAATTTTCCTTATTTTGTCGTATAACATCCAAGGTTGGACTCTTCTTCCCCTCAACTTTATTTTGTCGGCATGTAGAGGTGGTGTGTGTGAACGAAATAAATGCAATAGTTATTGTTAAAAAAAGGAAAAGATAATCACAATTATCATAAAACGGCAAGGAGAAGGGTGTGTCTAATTAACACACACAGTCACAGAAGACAAGGGTGGTGATAATGGCGGACGTTGGACCACAGTGTTCGTTCATCACTTGGCCACTCGTTAGCTGCAAAAAACAATTGTGGGACTCACGTACGTCATTTTCTCACCGAAAGCCCCCGTAAACACGCAAGCGTATGGTTCGGTTTGGTTTTCCTCAACTATCCCCCTTCTCCACGAGACCTTCCACAGCACACATCGCTACTTGTAGTAGTAGTTCTATAGCTTCACCACTACACGACCCCATTCACGCTTATCGGCACGTGTCCGTCCGCCTAACACCACCATGGATTTGCCGACTTGTGTTTTATGGGACTCCTATTAAGTCATACTCTTTCCGTTTCATAATAAGAGTCGTTTTAGAAAAATACACGCTTATTAAGAAAACTAATAAAATTATAGATATACCTTTATTAATACTTCCATAAAACTACCTCGGTAATCAGCATCTTAAATAAAATTGTGAGAGAAATTGCCTTGAAATTGTGATCTGTATAATTAAGATGAAAGAGAAATGAAAGGTTAATTTTGGAAGAAAAGTTATAAACATGCATACAAAGTCAAGAATGACACTTATTTTGAATAATTAAAATATATCTAAAACGACTCTTATTATGAATCGGATGGAGTAATAGTTAGTATAACCATTTTGAAAGTAGGTCTCGAAGTAATTGATAAGGTTATAAGACGATGTACTAAGAGCTTTTTTATTATGTAAGAATAAGGTTACGTATTATCAGATCTCTTCAAATTTTACTATATTGTGAAATTTTGGACATACATACAAGTTACACTTACTAAAATATGGATTAACAAGTTAATTAAATGGACTATATAAAAAATATATGTAGCATGTCTTGAGTTGTGGGGAGAAACTTAAAAGTGATCCAACTTTATAATTACAATGGGCAAATAATGAAAGCTATTTGCTCTTATTATGTTTTTTGGCCTCCTCCTCCTTCCTTTCTCTATCTTAATTTCTTTGTTCTTCACTCCACAATAGGCAACATCCTCCTTCTTCTCCAACCCTCTTTCTTTCTCCAACGCCTAGCCGGCCTCAGGAGATTCTCTATTCGGTTATCCAAACACAACCCTTTTCTTCTTTTTTTTAATTATTATTACAAATAGTAATATTAGTTTTTTAATTCCCACTCCCAGTCCTTTTGTTATAATAACTGTTTCCTTCTCACAACACACAAATCCATCAGCTCAACTCTCAACTCCCTCCTTCTTGTTTCTTTTTCATTTTCACTCTGTTGTTGTTTGTTAGACGGTCATCGTACGGTGTCGTTGAGGAAGGAAAAACTAACCAACGAACGGAACCAAATGTTGGATCTTAACTTGAGTGTGGCAGTTTCTGGGGAAGAGAGTAGCTCCGGGGAGAGGAAGAGAAAGCTTGTAGAACTTTCCACTGCTTCCCACCAAATGGAGAGTTCCGGAAGCTTCAATTCCTCTTCCGTCGTCAGTGCCGTCGCCGTCGCCGTGACCGCCGGCGACGAAGACTCCTGCTCCAACGCCGCTGCCGCGGAGGACTCTCTTGCTCTTACTTTTGGTGTCTTCAGCAAGGACACGGGTGGTGATCGGACTATCCAGCTTTTTCCCGTGAATGGCGGCGCTGACGTGGCCCGCTCTCGTTGTTTGGATCTTGGGTGGAAGGAGGGGGGCTACGGTGCAACCGCCGAGCAGAGGATCGCAGCTCAGAGGCCTCAGGTGAAGAAGAGTCGACGTGGCCCCAGGTCGAGAAGCTCGCAGTATCGTGGCGTTACTTTTTATCGCCGAACTGGTCGCTGGGAATCACATATATGGTTACTTGATCATTTCTTCATTTTAATGTTTTATAAATTATAGTGAAGCTTGTTTCTTGGTGTAGTAAAGTTTCTAATTAGCATCGTTTTTGGTGCTTTTTTTGGTACAGGGACTGTGGAAAACAAGTGTATTTGGGTAAGCAACAAACAGTTTATATTTCTCAGGTAGTCCTTCTTAATGTATGTATTGATTATTCATTTGCTTTTTCTTTTCCTTTATTTTTTTTGGAATTTCAGGAGGATTTGACACTGCTCTTGCTGCAGCGAGGTGAGGCATTAGATTGTAGTTTGTTTAGTTCATTAAGATAAGTTGATGGTTGTGTTTATACTTGATTCATTTGGGTTTTCAGGGCGTATGACCGAGCAGCGATCAAGTTCCGTGGAGTTGATGCGGACATCAACTTCAATGCGAGTGATTATGAGGATGATATTAAGCAGGTGTGTTTTTTCAATTCATGTTGTTTCCTCTTTGTTTGTTTCGTAAATGTCGTGTTAAAAAAAGGAATTACGGAGATCATGGATGTTGGGTTGACTTTGATTTGCGTGCAGATGAGTAATTTTACCAAGGAGGAGTTTGTGCATATTCTTCGTCGGCATAGCACGGGGTTTTCAAGAGGAAGCTCTAAGTATAGAGGAGTTACCTTGCATAAATGTGGGCGATGGGAAGCTCGTATGGGCCAGTTTCTTGGCAAGAAGTGAGAATTCTGTTGTCAATGTGCATGGCTTGATTGATTTGTCTGTTTTCATTTTCTGAGCATTATGGTTTTGTCCTCATTGTGATTGCACTTACAAAACTTGCATTCATCTTTTTATTGTCTCCCTAATCTATATGTTGTTTTGTCATAAAGTAGGAGATGAACTGAGACCTTGAGATGTTTCAGATACCTATTCTGTTGGTTTTTTATTGGTGTTGTTCATTTGTTGCCTGCAGGTACATTTATCTTGGGTTGTTTGACACTGAGTTAGAGGCTGCAAGGTCCTAATGATCCTGAAATTGGATCTTTGTTTAAATTAATGTCTTAACGCCAGTCTTGATCAGCTGCTTAACTTCAACTGGGATGTTGAATTTTGTTATGTGAACAGGGCGTATGACAAAGCTGCCATTAAATGCAACGGAAGCGAAGCAGTGACCAACTTTGAGCCAAGCTCTTACGAAGAGGAGATAATATCCGAGACTAATAGTGGTGGTTCACTTCTGATCTCTGTATTGTGAAATTCTCAATTAGTCAATTAGCTTTTTGTTTACGTCCCGAAGGCCTGTATCCTTGATGCAGATGGCATCCAAAACCTTGATCTGAACTTGGGGATTGCACCACCTGATGTATATGATGGTTCAAAGCTAAACAGCAATATAGAAGCGTTTTCTATTGAAAATGGCTGGGTTGATGTTTCTGGGAGGACATCAAGGGTAATATAAAAATCTGATTTTCTATTTTCTCAGTTCTTAGGCGATATTCTATGCCTTCAGATCTTCCTTATTCGATATTTCACTTGTAGCTTACTTAAAGAATGAAGACCGGGGTCCTAGATCTATTCACTTTATTTTATATCCTTTCAGATCCTGAGCTTTGCTTCCCCAGCAGCAAAGAATCAGTTGCTGCATAGCCCTGCCATGGCATCAGATCACCCTCATACCTGGACTGGTATAAATTCCAGTTTCTTGCCCATCTATAAGGTAAATGTCATCTTGAGCTACTTTTCATTCACCTAACATGTTTTTATTTAATCATAAAAATAAATAAACTTTCTGTTTGGTTGTTGGAGTTTTTTACCAAGTTTTGCATTTCACGTGCGCTCCCTTTCAGAGCCTTATCTCTTATGAACTTTTTGAGACCATACATTCCATAAACGTACCATCATAGGACGCAAGCAAAATTTGTCAAAAACAAGTTGAAGGAGAAACTTTAGGATCTTATGCGGAGTATCTGAGGTTTCATTTATCTACTTTATGTTACAGGCAAGGGCAATAGAGAAGAGTATGGAAATAGAGTTGCTTGCAAAATGGGCAAGGCAAAGCCAAGGGTTTTCAAATCAACACCCTTTCTTCTCTACTGCAGCATCATCAGGATTCGCTTCTTCAACAATTACTGCACCTTCAGCTGCAGCTGGTCAACTTAGGTTTCTTAATTGAACAACTCTCCAATAGTCAACATCGGTTTTCTTTTTGGCTCCAGCAACCAATCGCTGACCTGTATTCCCCATTTCTTCTTAAAAGCTGGAAAGATCTAAAGCTCGTAGTAGTAGCCACAATTCAGGACTCTTATGGGTAGGCATAGAAAGAAAATAGTCAAGGACTTCTAATCATATTCATACGTTAAAGCTGCAACTTGTCTACGAGGATTTATTATTCGCAGCAACTCATTTTCTTTTCTTTTCTTTTTTTGTAAGAGCATATATAATATGGAGAAAGTTTGACCAAATGGCACGAGAAAGTTCTCTATGTTCTTTTTTTTTATGAAAATGGAAAGAGTACATCATATATTAATTAGGCGGGGAAAATTACGTCCCGATTGATCTTCTAAAAGAAGATGCTGGCACCTTAAAGGCGGAACATCAAAATAGGTGATCCCAACATCGCCAGAAAAGGCCTGGGTAGCAAGTCAATCCGCGCATCTGTTGCTCTCTCAGTGCATATATCGATGAACAACAACCAAATTTCTAA
>JANTPM010000008.1:7514751-7533185 GCA_025434745.1 Erythroxylum divaricatum
TAAGATGTTTGAAAGTATGGTTTATGTAAACAGTAAACTAGTAAAATATACAGTACAACTGTATAATATATCAATATGAACCATTTTGTAATTTTTAAAAATTTTAAGGATTATTTTATAAATTTAAAAAATTTCTCGAAACGGTACCCGGTACTGACCGATACCAGTACAGTTTCATTCTAGAACTCAATCCGGTACGGTATTCATAACATTATCTGTAATTGAATTTCCTTTTCTATGAACATGTCCTTGTGGTCTTCAGGGGACCAATTTAGCTAGATTTGGGCCTATCTATCAATCTGATTATTTTGCTTTGGTCCTTCCTTCCTCCCTCCCCTTTTACTTTCTAAGAAAAACAGATGATTGTCTGATTGAGTAGAACATACTCCAACATTCATTGCAGAACTATGGAGTGAGGCAGCGAATAAACAAAGAAGAGAAACAATATAAAACGACAGAAAGGGACACATTCTTTTTTCATTTACCTTGGAGCAGGAATCTTTTCACCCACTTCCCAACAAAATTATTACCATATAAAATTACCAGTTGGGAAAATTACAGACACAAAAAGAACACAACATCCTCTTCTCATGTCATGTGTCTCCAACTAGCATTTCCTGCTTTTGATGATCCTCAAAAAGTGACAGAGAGACCAGTCACCAACGAACATCAGCTTTTTTATGCCCCACCACCGTTTCTAATCATATTTTTTTTTGCAGCATTTTAATCAACGGTTAATGTATCATAATCAAGTACTAGCTACATCTATCTTCTCTCCGGGTACAAACCCAACCCAAGGCTTGTTATCAGTATCAACCTACTCAGTACTCACCCACCATGTAGCTAGAGGATTATTTATCAATTTTCAGAATCTTAAAAGGAAGTTTGTGGTTATCCTATGTATATTACAGAGGCAAAACAAGTGAAACTTATAGTTTAATGAAGAACCGGCGTGTCAGCCAACCTAACCATATAAAAAAACTTCCTGAAGCAACAGGAAAAGGATAGAAAACGCAGAAGCAGACTTGAATCGCGAGAGACATTTTGTTCTTCTCCACCCTCTGGCTTCATAAACAATAGAGATGTTAGTTGTGTGTCACATAAACACAACAAGAACCAATAGTTTCTTTTCTTGTTCCTCAAAGAATGCAATGTCGAATTTTGAGAGAAGAATATGAAATCTTTTGGCTGTATTACCCTAAATGCTAGGATTATATAGGTGCATCGTGAACCCACTTGCATGGCACAGAAACCATAAGGGTTTAGAGGATGGACTCGAGACAATGCAAACTGCAGTTGGCCCCCGGCAATGTTACACCAAGTGAAGAGAAAGATCAAAGGAGCTAGCCATTGGCTTTCAAACCCTACTTTTCTTTACACATATAAAACCCACGAGCATATTAATTAAGGTTATCCGTAGCAAGCCATCCAGAAAAAGATTGAATTCAGTTACACTTTGAGATTTATAGTTGTTGATGGTTTGGTAAGCTCGTGATTCGAGCTCTGAAAATAAATGTATATATTCAAAGGTGGTATTAGCAGAAACACAGCTGAGGGCTGTGTAATTGGAAGCCAACCACTTTCTTGGAAGTGGTAACAACAACATAAGTGTTAGCGATGGTGTAGCATATAAAGTAGGAATCTTTTTATGCCTCATCGGCCTGGGGTGTTGTGGGTGAAAAATGGTTTATAGACATTTGAAAACGTTGGTGTTTCGATGTCTCCAGCATATCAATCAATTATACCAGACAGGCCAAGAGTTTTGTTGGGACTTGGAACTTCGAGCCTCACTGTTCTTGTTTCCTAAGTACAAGAAGAGCTCTTATCGTACTTTGTAATAAAAGATGATCCTACTGTGGTAATAATATTCAGAAGTATTTAAATTCTGAATTGATTCAGGCCGTGTGTTTAAACGGCAGTCTCACGGTCAAGGAGAGTAGAGAAAGTGACTTAACAAAGGGTTGTTGCAGTGTGGTTTCGGCTCAGAAATGTTCAAACCTGATTGTTAAATTAAGTTCCTCTCGTTCAGCACAACACGATTTAAGGAATGTAGAATAAACCAAATTAACATCCATTGCGTGTTCAGCTCTTTCTGGTAGACTAAAATGCTCCAGAAATTCAGTTCTTTATATAGTTGACATGATCTTTAATCTTTTTTTTTTTTTTTCCTGAAGTTTCAAAATGAAGTTGTCAATTTTGTTAGACGATGACAGTTGAAACGACAAATCGAAGTCGTTACAAGCTTATAATAAAATTATATAATCAATTATTAATACACTTTTGTTGGTCCAAGCAGGCTATGGTTGGATAGGCACAAGAGGTCAAATTCACTCTCATCATTGCCTTTCCTCCCTTGCATCACTAAACATTCCGTCAGTCCTCTCGCCCACCGCCACCGCAACTTTTCCTGCATCTTAAAAATTTACAAAATTAAATAAATTAGTGTGAATGATTCAGCACTCTCATCTTTTAACTAGAGATCTCAAGTTTGAGTCCTAAAAATGGAGAAATCTATTTGATCAGTACTTTATTCCTTTTAGACTGACCCGATATGAGCGAGAATTAATCTAAAAATAGATGACTTAAAGGCGTCTTCTTATACCTAAAATTTTACAATACCAACTTTGTACATTTATGGTTTTGGTCGAACCCCATTTTGGTAATTTCACATAAAGCATAGGAACAGACAATCCTACACTAATCTGACGTTAGCACGACAGCAACCCCCAACTCTCTTAATTTCAATCTCACAGTGGCATCCGGTGTAATTTTGGTGAAAATTGGCGCCCACTTTTCAAAGTTCAAGTTCGGAGATTCCCACAATCTCTCACTTATAAGAACACAAAACAAAGGTTGAGAGAGAGAGTAAAAAAGACGCACACATACAGAGAACACAGAGCCAAAAGCCTGAGACTTCTCTTTTCTCACTCATCTTCAGAGCTCAATCAAACGCTTCACTGCTGCTGCTAACTACAAAACCCATTTCTGCTAGCTCTTCTTTTCACATATTAAAGCCAGCTTCTTCCTTTCACTTTGGTTAGGTAGTAATCTTTTGTTTGTGTGAGCATGGAGCAGCTAATGGCCACCTTCAAGTTAGAAGCTCGTGGAATAATCTAGCCGAACGCTACCACGATTACTACTACTACTACGACTCTTTGCTTGGTCTTCTCTGCTTTGTAGTGAGGTGGGGTGTGGTGGTGATGGGTTGCCGAAGGAGGACGTTGGCGGCTGGAAGCTTGGATCCGGAGAGGAAGAGAAGCGGCGGTCCGAGGACGAAGCAGGCGGGGAGAGGATCGTGTCGTGGAAGTTAGCGTGTGGAAATGTGCAGAGTCTTTCTTGACTTGGAGTAGCACTTCCTTTTTTGTCAGTACCGTTCTGTATTTAGTTGTTCTTGTTGCTGCTTGATTGAAAGAAGGTGGGGTTCTTGAGAAGTGATCAGAGATGGGCAATTTGTTGAGAGAAGTGTTAAAGACTTTGTGCGGTTTTAACCAGTGGTGTTACGCTGTTTTCTGGAAGCTCGGTTGCCAAAATCCTAAGTAACTTCTGTTCCTCTTCATCAAATATTCTTTTGTTTGTGTCTTTTTTTTTGGGTTTGGTTGCCGGGAGTTACATACATCTGGTCCAAAATGGCTGGCTTTGTTTTTGATTGTTTAGTTTGTTGTTTTGGCGTTTCTCTCAAGATGTGGCTGTTCGGTTGACCGGAAAATGGGGCGAATATGAACTAAAGAAAATGAATCTTATTCTATGATGGTGTTTTTTCCCCTTGCCTTGCTTTTTTCAGGAGCTGGAGTCTCCGGCATCATAGTCAAATAAGGTTTTAAACGGATCAAATAGTTTAGACTGATAGGCTTTTTCATTTTGATTGTCTGTTTTATTATTAGATGGTGCATCGAAGAAAAAAGTTTCCGTTTTTGACTTTGGTGTTACGGTGTTTATTTTTCGTGGAAGCGGAAAAACAAAGTTCTTTAAATATTACTTTTCTTATATTTTCTCCGTGGCCAGAAAAGAGGAGCAGAGAGAAGGAAATAGAGTCTTGTGTTAATTGTTTGTCTTGATGTAATGTGTTACCAAGTAGACCTTTTATTCCTATTTTTGGAACCTTGTATTGTGGTTCCTTTTGCTTTGTCCTTAAGAATCCTAGTGAAAAATTGATGTATTTGTTTGATTCAACCATTTCTATTTTGGACTTACTTTGCTTCTCAAAGCTACTGATTTGGAGTTTGTCTTTTTTTCTGTTTGAATCTATTCTATCTTGTTTTTTTTTCCCTAATTCTTAGCAAAAAGGGTTAGGTTATAAGTTCCTTTTTATCTCTATTTGGCTTCTGTGATTAGTGTTACGGAACTGAAAGGAAAAAGAATCAATTTAGAAGACGGTCATCAATCTTTTTACTCTTCTCTTAATACTCTTTTACCTGTCTAGCTGCACACATAAAAAGATGTTGGGCTTTTGTGTTTAATCTGTACTCTTGTTATCTGCACTGTATAAGATAGTCCCTCCAATATGAACTTTAAACTTGCAGGTTGTTGATTTGGGAAGAATGCTACTGCGAACTAAACCCAAGTTCAGGTCCTCAACCCAACTCTGGTCCTGAAAACTCTGAACTACTTTTTGGGGAGCATAAAGGATTCTGTGGCTCTGATACTCACTTCCTGAATCCTGAGTTTCAAGCAAGAGATAAAGTTCAGATGCTTGTTGACAAAATGATGCTGAATAACCAACTTTATGTAGTTGGCGAGGGGTAACTTTTACCTTCATTACATTTTTTGTTGCTTTATTGGTGGTCACTGAGTTCTTGAAGTCTGCTTTTCTTGTTTCCAGAATAGTTGGGCGAGCTGCATTTACAGGGAAGCATGATTGGATACTAACAAACATGTACACTGGAGATCTACGTCCACCAGAGGTATCCTACTTAATGCTGTTTCTCCAGTGGCGAGTAGCCCAATAAGCGAAGCTGAATTGATGGAGGCCATTGAGCCTATTGAAAATGAAATCCTTTTTGTTTCTTGCTATTACTTGTATTATGGAAAATATTTGTCACTTTTGTGTGAAAGACCTAATCCTGTAAAACCCTGATACGTGCTTGTCTTCACATAATGTTACTATGTTATGATCTTTTGAGTATGGCATGTACACTGCAGATAGAACTTCATAGTCTTGTCTATAATTCCTTTTGTCTATCTTGGTTAATAGTAAACATTCGTATCTTTGTGGCTAGACTTTGTATAACTTAAATATTTGTCGTTGCTTTTAGGTACTGAATGAGTTACATCACCAATTTTCAGCAGGCGTGCAGGTTTGTATTGCTTTCCATTCATCTTTCAAATATACTTAACTTGCTTTCTGATTATAGTATGTTAACTTGGTTGCAGACGGTTGCAGTTATTCCTGCTTTTCCTTATGGTGTTGTTCAAGTTGGTTCTTTGTTGTCTGTAAGTGCATTTTTCTCTGATTTTGAATACGTGGAAGAGTTAACTGCATTCTGTTCTCGTCGTGAATATTGGTTTTGGGAGTATCAATCATATGATGAATTTTGTTATTGGTAATGTAATTGATCTTGGATTCAAGTTGAGTTATGGGGTGACCTCTTCCACATTTGAATCATCTGGATTCTATTTCATATGTTGGTCTTTCCAACAAAGTTATTATGTTCTGCTTTAGCTGGCCTGTTGAGTTATATCCACTTGGCAAATTTCTGGATGTGTATTCAGTGAGTAGGGAGTGTCTTGTTCTGCCTTCTCTATCTCAGTGTTATTCACGATGGCTTCACTACAATTCAATAAATGATATAATGTCTTTTAGAATTTAGAGCTTATTGAAGCAGTAATTTTTATTCTACTTTACAATAGTTGTTGATGTGACGTTTCACATTGCAAAGCATGGGTGCACTCTAATGTAATGAAGCCGCATGCAATATCATCAATTTTAATAATTTCTTTTGAACCTACTTTACGTTTGGAGGTTCTCAGGATGCCTGCATATGCAATATGTCTTTTCTAGCACCAATTGCGAAACAGCCTTTGTTCGTTGGCCTAAATTTTTCTTATACTCTTCAAATAAAGTACGTTGTTTGTTGCTTTCTAATCCATTTATTTATTTTTCCTAGATTACAGAGAACATGGGCTTCGTGAATAATGTAAGGAGTTTGATCCTACAACTAGGATGCAACCCTGGAGCTCTTCTGTCTGGTTACCATTCAACAAAGGACTCAATTGAAAGAATTGGCATGCCGATTTCTGATGGAGCTCCTATTTCCACACACATGATAAACTCTACCACTTTGTGCACTGAAGGATCTAGTCAGCAAATCATATCAGCTCAGGCTTATAATTTTTTGGGTCAAACTTCTCATTCTCGACCTGGACAGAGTTCAACAGTTATGGCTTATAGTATGCCACACGTGGACAATCTTGTGGCTAAATCTTTTGAAGGCCACTCTGAAGTGAAAAGTAGCTCATTGATGAAGTCAGGGTCTGCTTTCAGAAACCCCCTAGAAAATGTTCTTGAAACGGAATTGCTTCCCTCAAATTTTGATGCATGGCTGAGCCAGCACGCCACTTCAAACAATTCGATGGCTGGGTTTAAATATCAGCCTGTTATCGGCAAATCCATCACTGGTAATAGCTTCCCGAAATCATTGATGTTGTCAGATGCCATTCACGATTGCATCAGTAACAATAGAGATGCATCACAAAGCTTACCCTTGCCACAAACAAATAAAGTGTTGCTTAGTGATTCTCATGGAGGTTCACTTACATCTAGTACAGATTTACCACACAAATTGGATGGCCATATGAAGCTATCTTCTATTCCAAGCTCTAATATAAATCCAAAAAAGTTGGTAGCTTCATATCTGGAAGACATTGGGCCCCAAAGTGTTGTTACGTCAATGACAGAGGAATTTCTTTCATCCACACTGGTTCCTCAAGTTAGCAGTAGTGAGATGCTTTCTGACTGCAACAGTATGTCCTCAGGCATGAAGCCTATCAAAGGAGAATTAGTTGATGTTAAAGAAGAACTGGATAATGATTTGTTTCAAGCATTTAACATTTCATCAACTCAGCTAGAAGAGTCTTTGTCATTGGTTGAGAACATTTCTGGTACTGGTCTTGATTGCCTGAAGCATGCAAGTGGAAATCAGCATCCTCCATCAGGAGATGACTTGTATGATATTTTGGGTGTGGATCTTAAAAGCAAGTTAATCTATGGCGCCTGGAATAATTCATTCTCAGATGGGCCGCATTCGAATACACAAAATCTGAGCAAGGATGCTTTAACCGTTATGAATATGCAGGATGCAAGTTGCGATATTTACTCAATCAAGGAATGGACAGCAGGCAATAGCATTTTCTCAGCAATGGATAATGATCATCTTTTAGATGCTGTGGTGTCTAGGGCCCATTCTGCTGCAAATCAGAGCTCAGATGACAATGTTTCATGCAGAACAACGTTGACAAAGATGAGCACTTCTTCTGTTCCCAGTGATTCTTGCAATCGTGGTCGTCTTGACGTGCCTAATCAACCGAACAGGGGGTCATTTGATCTTCAAAAGTCTCTGGACAAAGCTGGGACCACAGCATCTAGCTCTATCAGATCTGACCATGTGAAGGGTGACAAGGGAGCTTCTTCCCAATCCACTTCAATTTGTGGGTCTCAGCTGAGTTCGTGGGTTGAGCAGGCTCATAACATGAGGCCTGATTGCAGTATTTCAACTGCATTTTCCAAGAAAAGTGAAGAATTGAGTAAACCCAATCGCAAAAGGTTAAAACCAGGAGAGAATCCTCGACCCAGGCCGAAAGATCGTCAGATGATCCAAGATCGTGTAAAAGAGTTGCGAGAAATTGTACCGAATGGCACGAAAGTAATGAAACCCTTAACTCTTTTGTTTTTTTAGTTATGATTGTCCCAGATATTAGTTAAACTTATGCACTCATTCATCCATTTTTGTGGGTCAACAGTGTAGCATAGATGCTCTGCTTGAGCGTACAATCAAGCATATGCTTTTCTTGCAAAGTGTGATTAAGCATGCAGACAAGCTAAAACAAACAGGGGAGTCAAAGGTATGGATACAATTTACTGTCTTCAGGTCATTATAGATATCTATATGCCTTTTCAAATTATTTGGCTGGGCATTATCCGATAAAGTTGTATCAGGAATAGGTAAAATGATGCTAACTTCTGCATGTTTCTTGAACATCTTTTTTTGATGACATTCTTATTCGGCATATGAATTTTCTTTGGACGCATAGCTGATTCTTGTATGCATGTGCAGATTATTGGCAAGGAAGGTGAACTACTTTTAAAAGATAATTTTGATGGAGGAGCAACCTGGGCTTTTGAAGTTGGTTCACAATCTATGGTTTGTCCTATAATAGTTGAGGATTTGAATCCACCTCGTCAGATGCTTGTGGAGGTAGCGAATAAGCTTTTTTTTTATAAATCCAGATGCTGGACCTTTCAAATCATTTTTCTTTATGGATTTCTCATATTTGTTGTCTTATGGCAGATGCTTTGTGAAGAATGTGGTATCTTTCTCGAAATAGCCGACCTAATTAAAGGATTGGGACTGACAATCTTGAAGGGGGTTATGGAAGCTCGAAATGACAAGATCTGGGCACGCTTTGCTGTTGAGGTGAGTTTTAGAAAATGAACAATTTTATCATTTTTGTCCTACTTGACCCTCAGAGATGCATAAGATCCTTTTTTATATATATAAAAAAAAAAGATGCTTCAAATCTCCTTATTTTCTGAAGTTGTACTTGCTTAAATTCTTTTATATCCTTGACATGACATTCTTAGTTGGGTGCAATGAGTTCTTTGATGAAAAGTGCTGCCTTCATGTAATGAGCTGCATTGAATAATCTGCAAAAATTTCTTTGAATTGCCTAGGCAGTGAATTGAGCGGCTGACTTTTCTAAGACTAAAATCTAGTTCACTGGAGCTTTGGCTCTAGCTTGTTTAGATTTTTCTCTGATTCGATCTCAAACCAAGGGTCTGACATGTCATGCTCTTGTGCAAACAAGTGCTTAAGAAATCTTTATGTTTTTGTATGTGGAACTAGTATTTAAACTATTATTTTCAATTGTGCAACTCCATTGACAAGTCTGTACAAAGACAATTGTTCAGTAGCATAAGTATCTCCTAAACATTGACTGTTGGTGTCAATGTATTCTACACGATTATTAGTATCATACTTCATAAACAAGTAAATAGATAGGCAATATGATTACTCAGAGTGTGACTATTATGCTCCACTTATGTCGACTTATAAATGATAGATAAAATATTTATATTCAGGCAAACAGAGATGTAACAAGGATGGAAATATTCGGGTCCCTTGTACGTATTTTGGAGCAAACTATGAAGGGAAGCACATCATCAGCCAATATTTTGGGGAACAACAATATGATGGTTCATCAAGCTTTTTCTCAAGCTCCATCAATCGCTGCAACTGGTAGGCCTAGTAGCTTACAGTGAGCTGCCTGCTAGTTCCCTACTCTGGATATGTTAAGAGCATGCCTTCTTTGGTCTGCCATGACTGACATGGACTCCAGTGTCAGGTAGTTCTAATTTTCATTAACCTTTTATTATCTCCCAAAGATAGATGATGTTTAGCCTCACGGAATCAATTAGATAGAAGTGACAAACTTGAACTTCCAAGGTTCTGTTCCTTCAGAGGTAGACTGATTCATGATTGTAGTACATACTGTTGGGAAGCATAATGACTCAAGTGTGGCAGAAGCACAAGGGGTTGCATAATAGTGGAGCTTTGTCGTCGCATAACTGTATAGGGATACGGGGTATGGAATGAAGGGGTTTACAGTTTTTTACCAGGAAGCTTTCTTTTTCTTTTGCGCCTTCCTTGTCTTGTATGAGTATCAGTTTTCATTCATCTGACTTGAAGCTAGATGCGTTGTATTCCTCGTATTACATGATAGTAACAGCAGGACATATGTGAGTGGGATGGTTTTAGAAGGTAATGAGTTCAAACAGGTCCATGAGTAATTCTTTTGATCATCATCATCATCGCACCCAGTTTGAAATCCTGCAGTGAAGTAGGATCTGGAGAGGTCAATTGTACGCAGCCTTATCCCTACATATTAGAGAGTGTTTCCAGTGTAATTCTTTTGATCTTAACGAAAATGCCATTATGAAATAAAAAGGCTATTTTCCAAAAGAAAAATAGAGTTGTTGCAACATATATTACGGAAAAGGTACTGATAATAAAGACGAAAGTGATAACTTCGCATTCAATTCATGAGGCTCTTTTGAGTCCCATAGGTATCAAATTTGTAAGTAAATTGAAAAGAAGCTTCCCAAGCATATCGACATATACTGAAGCACCTTACTGGCTTCCGATACCACAACTTCTACCACCACCAATTGCCTTTTCATCTGCAGAAGAGTTGGTGATGATCTCTCCAGATATTAGATATTCATCTTTCCTGGTCCTTAACATCTGCAACACGTTCCTCTTCAGCATTATACTCGAGCTCAGTACTCTTGCTGCATTGAGACTAAAATCACAATTACCAATCAAACACTATGGGCAGAGATGGCCATACACTGGGGGTGGAGGAGCATATGATGTAGCACATCGACAATAGAACCAAACAAAAATGGTATGGACATGTCAAGATTTTAAGAAGTGGTAGTTAAACCAAAGTCTAAAGTTTTCAAAGAAAGGGTGTTAACATTGCAATGTGGTGCTATTCTGTTTAGCATACGCTAGGCAGAAGCAGAAGATTGCAGCAATTTGAATATCTGGGTCTCTAATCAACAGCAAGCTTAAATTTTGCAACTACTGTTAGCCGGATCAGTACCTCTAGTGAGTTAGTGGTACATAGTGAATATCTGAAACTCATGGAAGCGCAAGCCAATGCAGACACCAAAATTTGTTCAGGCATTAAAGTTTAAGAAAGGATGTACTAGATTTCTAATCAAGAAGAAATCAAATATCCAACAATGTTCATAACACGGGAAAATGATCAGTGCCCAGACATGTAATCATGCGGAATTTACATGTTGCCATGCAGAAGATGCAGTAACTTGAAGAAGAGAGATAGTGACTAAGTTCACGCAATCCAGTTATTTATCATCTTATCCAAGGAGGTCTATTTCTCAACATTGAGGAATCATCCAATAAGGATAGGGCCCAATTTTTTTAAAGACAACATAGTTGAAAGTTTCACTAAGACGCAGAGTCTGAAGAGATTCAGAAATACAGATTCTTATCCTTAACTGATAGAGAATTTGTTTTCAAATCTAAAAATAAGAGCAACATAAAAAAAGATAAAATAGGGAAAACTCGGATTGAGTCCTAAAGCTCAAACTTGGCTGAAAATATTATGATGCAAGTAAACTTTGTCGCCTAGTATATTTTATCATCCTGGGGTTTAAAATTAATAGAGGCCTTCTCGTACATCACAACTTCCATCAGTCTCTGCTTGAGCGGTTAAGTTTTTCCCAATTTTAAAGCAACTGGCAACAACATTTCAAGTCATCAACAATGTTTTTCTTTCAAACTCTCTGGACAAGAATGTTGATTCTATTTAAATAGATCTTCTATCATAAACCCTTTCAAACGAGCTTGTCATTGAAATAGAATTCTTTAGAGAAGTGTCGAGCTGTAGAAGTCAATTGCCTAAACTTCTCAAATCTTGAAGCCAGTCCATGAAAATCAGTCTGTGACCGGACTGCATCAAATTAAGTTGCTAAAAGTGCTCCACTTTTCTTTTCATTAACAATAGCAAACAAGTAAAATTAGAGCAGAAAAACCCGCCTTCCAATTTAAGGAATTTGTACCAGCTATTTATTAATATCTGAGCTTATCTTCCAGCAAAGACACACACAAGTTACAAACAAAAACAGTTATCCATCCATTTATCTACATCTACCTATGCACACATGTTCGAATAACATAATAAAGACTGCTATTCTGAAATGTGAGGATGAAAATGACACAGCGCAACATACACTTGAAAAATGGTTTGGAAATAGAACTTTATATACAATTCAAATTACTTGAGCTAATATGTGGCATAATGATAAAGGTTCAATAAGAAACAAATCATTTAGTCAATATGAACTTCAGAAATGTTACCTCCGTATCAAGCATCCTTTAGAAAAGGAACTTTTTCTCTATGGTACTTTTTGATGGATTCAACAACTTTCACTGCTAAAGCCTTGTCCTCTGGATAAGACACAACATCCTCAAGTAATAGGGGCTCTGGAAGGCTCAGCACACCTTCAAGTACTGCATGAAGACATAAGGCAGAGTATGTAATCTGATATCCACCTTCCTGGACAATAAGAAGACGTCCAATACTGTGTACATCTGCCAGGCTGCGAGCAATGTGCCCAATATTTCGATAACCAACCCTTGTCAAACAGAGCCTTCCATTTGGGTCAAGCTAAAACAGAAAGAATGTTAATTCTAGTTGCAAAGAAATCCGCATGCGTAAACACATGTGTTGCTTGATAATTGCTTTTCTTTTATTACTTAATTTATCTATTTGGGTTGGGCGATTAAGGCTGCTAATTGTCAACACATTATAGTCAAGGAAATTAGGATTAGCAAATTCAGTTTCATTCTCAAATTGCATGCATTATAAAAACCTATGAGAAAGAAAGAAGATAGAGGACAAAGTATATCTTATAAATTAAGGAATCAAATACACCTATTCCGCAAAATTTTCATCTAAAAAGTAATACAAGAATATTTGCAATATTAATCACTAAACATTGAAGTTTGAGACATAATGCACTAGTTTAGCGACTTTAGAACGAAATCAAATTTTAGCAACTGAATTGCCGAATATAACTTAAAAGAATGCATGCAGTGTCTTGTTTATTTGCATGTTGAACCTTAGTTTTTAGTTGCTAGCCATCAACTACGAGGTCGATTATGCATTTTAGTTTCTTTCGACACCCTATAAAGCTATTCAACCTCACACTTGCTATTATTTTGTACTAGAGTTTCTTTTCGGAAATTATCCATTAGTTTGCCCTTCTGATAGGAAAACTATGTAGAAATATTTATTTAAACATCTAAATGTAGAAAGTCAAATAAATATTCACATGATAATGGATCCCTTTGCCTCACAAAATAGTCTGTAATTAGAAAGATCTCTCATCAAGGTCAAAGAACTTACTGAACTAGAATCCAGGCCAACCACCAACACTATCATGTCAGGAAGAAACTTGTTGACAGCAGGAACAACTAGTTCATTCATGGCACACTCATATCCATCGTCACCTGTCCCATTAGGAAGCGGAATGTTTAAATTATAGCCAAAACCATCTCCTTCACCTAGCTCATCAACAGATCCATTCTGCGGATGAGATGGACCCCAAGAACCATGATTCATATGAAGAGAAATTGTCAGGACTTTATCAGTTCGATAGAACCCCTCTGCTGTTCCGTTTCCATAGTGAACATCAATGTCAATAACCACCACCTTCCTACAGCCTGAATCCATGGCAAGTTGAACAGCAAGACCAGCATTGTTGAGGAAGCAATAACCATCTGCTTGTGTAGGTTGAGCATGGTGGCCGGGAGGCCTAACCAAAGCATAAGCTAGTTTGCCATGTCCATCAAGAATGTGCTTCATTGCTGATAACGTAGTACCAGCGGCTAGAAGTGCAGCATCCCATGAACCACGATTCAAGAAAGTTCCATCACAAATTTTCTTCCCACCTACTCTATCAGCTTCAACCAGTTCATTTATATACTCTGCAAGTAAGATGTGAAAGGTTCGAATCCAATATTCTCAAATGAAATTGTTACATTCAAACTTATGCTCTTGGAAAAGAAAACCCAACTACAGTTGCTAGAATCTCAGCATGATACCAACTTTCCACAGATTCTTATCAATTCAAAGTTCTAGAAAAATAAAGAAAGAAAGAAACTGGATAACACTTATCAAACAAAATTTCCAGGAAAATCAAAAACTGACTCCAGCAAAAGAATGGTCTTTTGAAGTTTTAATTATAAACCAAAAGATTTTTTTTTTCATATACCCTTTATATTCCAATGCTTATTGCTAAATTTGTGATCCCCGCTCTTCGGTAATTCGATAAACAGTAACGAACGAATTTATGTTGAACACAGAGAAGGGCGACAAAGAAAAGAGGAGAAGATTAAAATGATATACCTTGGGTGTGGAAAGATAGCAACTCAGGGACTTGGGCAGGCCTACCAAGATGCCACGAGATGTAGGGAGAAATGGGTCCTCTTTTCAGAATAGAGACCATGTTCTTAACTCTCTCCGCGTTCTCTGGGTGCTGTTCTAACACCTCTAAGAAACCTGGGTCTACTCCTGTGTCGAACACTCCTTTACCAGCGTCATGATTAAGCATACCCTCGTGCCAAAACACGTCTATCCTCTCGGTTATGTCGGCAGTAGCAGAAGGAGCCATGGCAGCAAAGCAAACCAAAGATTTCGGGATTCAGAAAGTGTGGGAACTTAACCAAAACATGTACAAGCAACTAACGCAGAGGGAGTTAACCGCCAAACCAAAGGCAAAAACTGTAATGTAATAAAGAAACAAAAATTACATCGTATTCAGTCTTAGTTAGAATTTTTAATCCTCATTAACTTCAATTGATGTGGACAGTTGAATAGGATCTATTAAGTTTCACGCCGAAACTTTTATCTCGGTGTCAATACTCCAATAGTGGTCACTCAAATTAATGTATTTTTTAATTTAAAATTTAAAAATAAGATCGACATTTATTAATATATTAGAGTTTAGTTCGGGTCGGACCGAACAACCTAAACTCAAGGCTCAAACTCAGTTGGAAATTCGAAAAAAAAAAACTACTCTAATTTCCTAATTTTGCTCAATGTCTTATTCTCATTCCTAATTTGAAAAAATTGAAGGATTACAATCAAAAAAACCCTAATTTAAGGGTGAAGCATCTGGCTGCCAACTCTCTTACACGCGCGCACAGCCAAACTCAAACCAAACCTCGTTACCTCTCACTTTGTGTCCCGGCTCTCTCATCTCCTGTCGTCGTCTGCTTTTGCTCCACCGTCCATCCTACTGCTTCTCTATTGTTGTTGCTTCTCTGCTGGTGCTGGGTATCTTCTCCGTTGTCGTCATTGCTCTGTGCCTTCATCATTGTGTGCTTCTGTCACTGACTCTTTGTCCGTCACTGCTTCTTTTCCTATCACCTGCTTCATCGTCTTCAGCTCTTCTGCTTTGTTTCTTGTGAACCGTCTCAGAGTGGAGGTTGATGATGGTGATATTCAAAGATGAAGAAAAACATCTTTTTTAAAATGCTTGTTAAAAGATGTGGCTTTCTGGTCTCTACGTAGAGATTAGAGATGCTTATAGTCAATGTAGTGTGGGTGGCTTGACAAATTTGTGGCTTGTTAAATTTGTGATTTTTTTATAAACCAAACTAATTAATTATGTCAATGTGGAGAGTGAGTTAATTAATTATTATTAATTAAATATTTTCCTACTTTAACATGTAAAATTATTTAGTTATAGAATTTAGAGATAAATCAATAATTAAATTTTAATTTTGTGATTATTTTCCTAGGAATCATATCTAAATTATATAAACTATTGTAATTTTTATTTCATTATATGTAAACTTTTTTATTTAACTAGTTTTCTAAATCTATAAATATAACATTAAATTAAAAGTATTCATTTTTAATATAAAATTTAAAGTTTAAGGATAATTTATATATGCGTATGTGTTTATTCTTTAGAGAAAAACTAGAAAAATGATATTAGTGAAAATTAAAATTGTAATATTGATAAAAGGCTTTAAAGTTAGTGATTATGTTTGAATTATGTAATTATACATAACGAGTCATACTTGTAAGTTTATGTTTGAATTATGTAATCACACAAAATAGATTATAGTTGTAATTTTATAGTTGAATTATATAATAACACTAAATGAGTTATCATTGTGAGTCTATAGTTGAATTACATGATCACAAAAAATAGGTTTTAGGTATGAATTTATAGTTATAATTTTATGATTTATGATTGAATTATATAATCACACAAAATGAGTTATAGCTGTGAAGTGCAACAATCATTTATATAAGTTAATGAAGTTCACTTGTATTTCTATATCATATGATTATTGAAAAGTTGTTCTTATATTTCTTTTTGTTATTATCTACAACTTATTCTACATTATTCATGTCACCAATAGTTGGTAGTAATGATTCTTATACTATTATAAGATGCATGTATACTTTTATAGTTCAAGTTGTGTGAATGTTTTTATAATCTAAGATGTTGATATGAACAAGGTTAAGATAAGGGAACCAAACCCTTTGCATGTGCCAATTGGACCAATGACCCAAACTCATGCTAAGAGAATTAGCTTTCTTGGTGATAGTAATCTGTTTATTTTTTCCACGTTAGATGTGCTTTTGTGTTTGTTTTGAGTTGAGCAATACATTTTTTTAATAATAGTTGATAATGAAGTTATTAGTATATTCATTTATTTTTACAAATAAATGGAGAGAAGTTCAAGTATTTTGATAATTCAACCACTTCAAAAAAAATTGATAATTTAACTTGGGCTTATGTTAGATTCGTCCATAGAATGAAAAATCATACTATTATTTTTATATTACAATAAACATTTGAAAGATTGGGGAATCACCAAATTTAAAAAGCATTTAGTTGAGATTAAAGATGGTGTAGAGCCTTATAAAAAATTAAGTCATGATGTGAAATAATAAATGACAATTTTGCTTTAAAGAATATCAGCATGATACTTCCATATAAGTCTCTAATTTGAAATTCTCACCTAAAAAAGCCTGACAGTTCCATATCGAGTCATTATAATCATTAGAACAATTTTATAATATCACATATAAATGTCATATGATTATATGATATCAGCATTAAATATTGTTGAAGTTTGCGCCAATGGATACATACATTATGTTACTATGCATACACTATCATTATTCCTAAGCAATGTTAACACCATTACTTACTATGTCTTTGTATGTAGGTTTTAGTTGATGCATGAACAAAGACAAATTTAGGACATTTCAAGACCTACTAAAACAAAGGAACATCAAGCAAATCACAGTGAAGTTATTTCTAGATCTCAATTTAAAGTTACATAGGATTGACAAATAATGTTAAACTAGTTCTCAATCCCGTGCTTTGCACGGGTTGTTACAAAGTAAATAATGAATTTTAACTACAAAATTGAAAGGAATATATTATTTAAAGTAACTAATTTTTATAAAAAATATTTATTGATACAAATAATGTACCATCTTATGGAACTAACTTGTATAAATATTACTTGATTAATATATGATTAAAGCGTTATGTTAAGTACAATTCATATGAATCTTTTCATTATTATGTGCTTTAACTTCAATATGATCAAAGTTTCATTTTGTTTAGCAAAATATTTTATGCTTGAATGCACAAATGGTTCATTAATAGAATGAAAGATGTTTATGAATATTATGTTTATTTATTGACCATTTCTTTTGAAGTTTAATTATGTAATAAGGGAGACGAATATATCTGTTGTAAAGAAGGAAAAATTAGAGATAATATATCTACATATTGCATGTCATAAAATAAGATTATGATAAAATATGAATCTTACAAACAAAATGAGTCCCAAAACATGAGAGTTGTATTTATACAAGTACAAAAGATAGATAGATAGTTTACTATTCAAGTACAAAATACTTGCAGGCCATAAAACAGATAGATAGTTTACTAAACAAAAAGTAGCTAACAAAAAATTGGTCATTCTTGAACATTTCATAGTTAACTTTTCTCTTTTGATTTTGGTGATTAACTTAGTTGAAGACATTTGTGGTGATATTAAATCACATAAAGGCATATCATCCTCAAAAGTTTCTGATATTGGTCTCTTCATTTTGGAAATCTAAGGTATGATTTGAGATGAGGAAGTAATGCCTATTTCAGTGTCACAAATTGCAACTCTATCATCCTGTGATTAAATAAACTCAATAAATGGAATACACAATAGATGAATATATTGAAGAAATAGATGTACATACTTTTTTTTCAACTGTAGATAGAGAAATACACCCATCAAGAATGTTTTCTGAAAAATAGTTGAGTTATTTAATTTGATTTGAATCCTACATAATGAAAAGTATCTTATAAGAGAAGCAAATATGTTGGCATTTTCTGTAGTTATTATGCTATTGTTTTTTTTAATAAGAAATTCAACTTTGTAAAGCAAAAGATTGTCTTACAATTTCAAATGTAGAAACTGGTTGTGGTGCTTTTGATTGAATAGAATCCTAGCGTAAATTTAAATGAATAAGCATAATCATTCATGTGTGATCTATATTATACATAATATTAACGATAAGTACATACTTGTTTATTCACAGTACGTAATGATGACAGAGATGCAATATCAATAGGAATGTTACTTAGTGAT
>JANTPM010000008.1:7543036-7553444 GCA_025434745.1 Erythroxylum divaricatum
ATAAGACGCATATTTTGGAAGAACATCAAAAAGTTCAGTAGCTACTCTGCTTCCAAACTTCCTGTTTGATAGTGCATCGACAGAGACACTAGATGATGTTGAGCACCAGAACATCATTAGAAGTTTAAGATAAGCCTCTTTCTTTTAATGGTTTTCGGCCATAGGCAAGGAGTGATGGTCTTAGATTGAGTGGTCCTTGATTGGTTCGGTTGAACACTATATTTGTGACTAGGCCAGTGTGTGTGTTCTTTCATGTGACTCCACAACTCGGTAACTTGGTTTTCAAACTCTTAACTGCCTAAATGGCCTCTACAAACAGAGGAAAGCTTTTGAATGATAAAGATGATGGGCAATAAGATTTTGAACTATGAAGAAAGGTATTAAATTAATTCCTTTCCACTCTCGACGGAAGGGATGGTTGCTGATACAAAGGTTATCTTCATACTCGAACTTTGGTCGAAGTTGATAGCCAACATCCTTTACACGACACTCTCACTTAAGTCTACTTATGTAGGAAAAATCTCTGGATATGAGGCCTACACCTTATCAATTGTTTTTACTAACTCATACTAAAACATATGATGGTGTGATATTCGTTAACATCCAGTGTAGAGAACTGAATATAAGTGAAATTTATGTTTTAATATTAATTCTTAATAATTATCACTTATTAATATAAACATTGCCTCCTAATAAGATCAAATACAAGAAAGCATTCAACGACAGTCTCATTACGAACAAGTTGTTGATGAGAATTAGACATATCTTGATGCAGTAGGTAATAGGGACCGTCGTTAAAAGATCTTCAAATTAGATTCATTTGCGAACACATATTACTCGCAATCTTTCACATCCAGTACAGCAACATCTAGTAAACGATCGCAAACTAATGAAGCTAATCAGTTTCGCACAACAATGAAGACGTTAATGAACTATATAGCTTAGCTGAGACATAAGGTGGATGGGTTGAAAGCGAGAGGCAACACTTCAGAGCACTTGCAGTCGCCAGGACAATAAGATTGTTGTAGTTATTTGTTTTAAATGATAAAGACTTATTATGTACACTATAATGTTTTTATTATCAATTAAGATAATTTTTATTTTATATCATCAATCAACTTTCTGTTTAAACAAATTGAATATATAAACAAATCAAAATATTATGCATAGATAATTCATAATTGCTGAAATTATGCATTAATCATAAGATCATGAAATAAATTTTAATGTCGAGATTTTTTAAATTTTATTTACTAATGGAAAATAAAAGTACATCGATAAAATCCATTATATTTACCAACAAATTTTGGTGTTCCATCGGTAAAATGTTAGATGTTTACCGACAGTAACTCTTCGTTTCGTCCGTAATATTGAAAACCGTTAGAATTTTCTAAACTACGGTTTACCCACAGCCAATCATAATTGTCGGAATATCACCGATAGAATTACTAATATTGTCGGAAAATATTTCAACGGAATATTTAAGTTCGTAAGTAAATTTACCGACAGTTCACAGCAAATATGTAGGTAAATTTACCGATAATAATATGTCCATAAATAAATTTATTGATGACCGTTTTAATAACGTTGTTGTCCGTCGCTGATTCTGTCGTTAATTTATACTATCAACATAATACAAACGTTTGTCATCGATAATTTTTATCGCTAAATAATGTTTCAACTCTTCGTTCTGTACGTAATATTGAAAATCGTCAGAATTTACTGAACTACGATTAATCATAATTGTCGGAAAATTATTGACAAAATTACCAGTACAGTCGAAAAATATTCCAACAAAAAATTTAGGTTCGTAGATAAATTTACCGATAATTCACAGTAAGTTTATAGGTAAATTTACTAACGGTAATTTTTATAATTTAAATCACAAAGGGAAGGGCAGGGTTTAACAGGGACGTCTTTGGCGAAACAGTAATTTGGAGCAAATGGCTCTTCCCGCCTTCACGTCCACCCAACCTCCAATTACTCCCACCGGACCACCGCCATCACCACCACCACCACCACCGCACCAAACCCATTTTCAAAATCAAGCTTTACCCATTAATCGTAATGCAAATGAACAGCTCAAACAAAAAATATCCACTAAAACCATCGACCCAATTGTCTTATGGACCTCCTCCATTACTCGCCATTGTCGCCACGGTCACCTCCACGAAGCCGCATCACGCCTCCACCAAATGCGTATTTCCGGCGTGGAACCCAATCACATAACCTTCATAGCTCTTATTTCTGGATGTGCACATTTTCCCAACCAAGGTAAACGTTTGGGGCCTATGATTCACACGCATGCTAGGAAGCTGGGTATGGACACGTGTGATGTGATGGTGGGTACTGCTCTTGTTGAAATGTACGCCAAATGCGGACGCTTGGAGCTTGCTAGATTGTGTTTTGACGAGCTAAAGGTGAAGAATTCGATGTCTTGGAACACGATGATCGATGGGTGCATGAGGAGCGGGGACATTCAAGAAGCTATTGAGTTGTTCGATAAAATGCCTAAGAGGGATAAAATTTCGTGGACCGTGCTTATTGATGGGTTTGTTAAAAAGGGTCTGTTTGAGCAAGCGTTAGAGTGGTTTAGGGAAATGCAGTACTGCGATGTGGATCCTGATTATGTGACTATTATTACTGTTTTGGCTGCGTGTGCCAATTTGGGAACTCTTGGTTTAGGTTTGTGGGTGCATCGTTATGTTATGAAGCAAGACTTTAGACAGAATGTTAGAATCTGCAACTCGTTGATTGATATGTATTGTCGGTGTGGTTGTATGGCATTGGCCCGTCAAGTGTTTGAGAAAATGGTGGAAAGAACTTCTGTCTCATGGAATTCAATTATTGTGGGTTTCGCCGCTAATGGGTTAGCAAATGAAGCTTTGGAGCATTTTGAACTGATGCAGAAAGAAGGGCTTAAACCCGATGGAGTCAGTTTCACTGGTGCACTTACAGCCTGTAGCCATGCTGGTTTAATTGATGAAGGGCTTAAATATTTTGACCTCATGAGAAGAGTGCATAAAATAACTCCGAGAATCGAGCATTATGGTTGCATGGTGGACCTTTATAGCCGTGCGGGAAGGCTAGAAGATGCATTACATGTCATAAAAACCATGCCCATGAAGCCCAATGAAGTTGTATTGGGGTCATTGTTGGCTGCTTGTAGGACTCATGGGGATGTTGATTTGGCCGAGAGATTGATGAACAATCTCGTTGATCTGGATCCCTCGGTCGATTCCAATTATGTGCTGCTTTCAAATATGTATGCAGCAATGGGAAAATGGGATGTTGCAAGCAAGGTTAGAAGGAGAATGAAGGCCCTTGGCATACAGAAAAGGCCAGGGTTTAGTTCCATTGAGATGGGAATTAACATACATGAGTTTGTGGCTGGTGATAAATCCCATACTGAAACGGAGCAAATATATGCAATGCTTGAACTTCTGTCTTTTGATCTAAATTTAAGGGGGTATGTATCCAAAGCTACAGTCATGGATGCATACCAAACTACTGATATTGGATGCTAAATGATTGTTTGGTTTTAGAGTAGTTAGTCATCAATCATGTCAAATAGACTCATTCTTCTTGAGAAGTGTCCATAAAATGAGAAGCAAGAATATAAAGTATATTGGCCTCAGGGTCAGGGGATTGCATTACGTTAAAGTCTATGAAGTATATTTCAGAGCGTCACCCAACTTTTTGAACTTTTGAAGTATTCCTTTTCCAAGGAGAGTAGAATTCAACCCACAATCTTCCACGCCAGACCGATAGCTCCACTTTCGTTTATGTTATACTATGAATGATGTAAAGTTTTCACGTTGTGAAAATGTTCAGTTGGCATGTATCTACCACATCTCAACGGAAACAATTGGCTTTTATTTGAATGAAGGTTGTGGTTTAGATACATCTGATCCAATGCCAATGGTACTTGAGAATCACTCTTTTAAGTGCTTTCCAATGCATAAAAATGGTTAACTCAAGATCCCTTGTTGTGGGAATAAAACGGGTTAGATCACTAATCTTGATGCGAAAGTGAATTAATCTTTATGCCACTTTTTGCTCACGTGATTTCAATCACAGTCACGAACATAATCTCTTAGGTGGCTACTAGAGTCACTTTTTGGGGCTTTTTTTTTCTCCTGAAAACCTTCTCACTCTACAGTCTCATTTAATCCATTTAAGTAGGGTTTTCAAGTACAGTTATTTTCTCAAGTGCTCCCTAAATAAGTCACTCCTCACCTGTTACAAAAAAGGCAACGCTTGTGATGGTAATTAAAATATAAAATGCATTAGTTGCACTAACACATATATAGCTAATTAGTAGCCAGAATTAACATACATTAAGAAGATAACATAAAATTTAGTGCTTACTAGGTACCGTGGGAGGTTACGTAATGGTATGGCTCATACCCTGACCTACGAAGAGAGGTGCACACAAGGATGAACTTGGACCTATGAATCAGAACCTAGTTTGGATATACACAAAATTGGTGAATCAAATCCGATTGAATAGGATACGAGCATTGAATAATCATAACAAGTTAATTGGATCAGCCTGAATTCGAACTAACTTACGAGTAGGGAATTTTCCGTAGTACCCAAAACAACCGGAGCAAGGATAATAAAAAGCAATAATAGAACAGATATGCCGTGTGATGATGCAGGCACTTTATGAAGAAAAAAAAACATGTCTTTCTGCTATGGTCCTGATGAAACACTTCTGCTGCTATACTGTAGGATTTGGTTACTCGTCTTTTCTGATATATACATGCCTGCATACGCATGTGCTTAAGTTGATCACATCTTAGAAGCAATGTTTCTGTTACAACACCATTGGAACATGTCTATATCCACTTGTTCTTAGTTACTATAAACTATTTTCTTCCTACATTTTACTTGAGAAAGTTGTATAACCTTCGTGTAGCTAAATCTAGCAGGCCACACAAAGTTAAATATGAGGCTTTATGAAGTAATGTGTACTGTTATTTGCCGTCTTTTTATCTACGTGTTTGGCAAGTTTGTTTTTGTATGCTACAAACTGGATGCATTTCCTCTTGATCATAAGCAACTCTCTATTTGAATGTTCTAGCTAAATAGGGTAATCTTAAATATGATCCAATCTTGATTAGATTGCTGGATAATTTAGAGATGTTTTAAGCACCTTTTGATCTGTTCTGATATTAGTTCCTTCCTTGGTTGTTCAGTGCATTTATTTTTGCTTCTATCTTTCATATCTAGTTTGCAGATAATTGTTCTATAAAATGGGAAGATGTTTGAACAAGGACCACATGAAGTTCTATTGACAAAGACTGGAAGATATGCTGAAGTTTGGCCAACAAAACAATGCTATTAAATTAGAGCCATGAATGATACTGCCTTCCCATTCAATAGCCCATTTTACCCTACTTTGTACACGATACTATAAAATGTTTTAAAGACGTCCTCACGCGTGAGCATTTACTATTGGCACTAGTGGATTTTGGAATATGTTTTAAAAACTTACCTTGACGTCAGATATGTCCTAATGTATAACAACCTTAATTATTTTTGTGTTTTGCTAATTAAGTAAAGGGATTCATTTAAAACTGAAAAGATAATTTTCAAATTTAATCACCGTATATTTGCAATTTAAGCCTTTCACGTAGCGTTAACATGGACAAAGGTTTCATACTTTGTGTAAAATTAGCGATGTTTTAGTATTTACATAGTGTTTAAGTATCCTTTCAGTGGTCAAAATAGAAAATGGAGGTGGTACGAAGAAGAAGCAGTAGATAATTCCTTTATTAGGGTTTCACTTCCAATAGTGACATCATGTACAGGGTCAAGTAATGGGCCAGGACCTTTAACTCCAAGCCCATCTGCCAACTCAACACTCAAGCTCACTACAATCCCCTCTACACCTGTTCACATTGGAGCATCTCATTCTCAACAAACCTCCAGCTACAGATAACAAAACCCTTTTATGATTGTACATTCTGTTATACCAAATAGTCTAGAAACAAGCATAACTTTGTATATAATGTCCTTACAGTAAATACAAGAAAGGTGGGAAAAGCATTACAATTCGGCCTCTCTTTGTTGTTCTTTGTTTTCTTTTAATTTTCATCCTTATTTAGGACCTTTTGCTTTCTTCCAAAAGAGTTAATTGCTTCTTTTTTTCCTCGTTGGTAAGAGAGTTGAGTTGATTTGGTAAGCAATAGTAAGTCCCTCCCCGATATTATGGAATACTAAGAAGCAACAAATGGTTTCCCGTTCGTTTGTCAAGGCTAAATATCGCCTGCATGATAACTACTACCTGTGAGTTGATGTGACCGAAAGCTCTGTTGCGCTCGTTTGACAATAACCACAGCCAACCCATTTGGCTATTCTATGACAATAAAGCTGCACTCTACATTGCTTCCAATCCGGGTTTTTATGAACGCATCAAGCAAATTGAAGTTAATTGCCACTATGTTCATGATCATATACAAGCTAGTCATCTTCTCACTCAACATGTTCGCTCTTATATCCAGCTTGCAGACATTCTTAGGAAAGCTCTTGGGAAACATCGGGACCTTTATGCTCTTAACTTGAGGGAAAGTATTAGGCTACGTATGTAATTAGTTGTAATTACTTGGGCTTGATCTATTATATGTAAATATGTTAGCTAATTAGTATTAGTATAGCAAGCTAAGTTACGTGAGTTTGGCCTTTGTAAATATTTGTATATTATAAATTGCGCCTTCTCAAGGGAATACAGTCAGACTTTTCCCTCGACAATTCTTTACAAAACTTTGTTATTCTTTTTGCATACCTTTACGCGTTAGTATATTTTCTCTCTTTCATTAAATCTATGTCTTGATGAGCTAGTATGATTATCTTTCTTCTTCTTGCTGTTGGTATAGAGACTAGAGAGTGTAAAAATGGTAACTGAGGCTGCTGTTTTGCCCCTCTCTTTTGTTTTCTTGCGAAAAGGCAATAGATGCTTTTGACTCTTTTAATTTGTCAAGTTAATAGGTAAGTATCCACCTTTTATTCCATCTCCCATAAGAAGCAAATGGATACTCAATAATCAATACCGAATGTTAGTAAAAATCGAAGTACTTGGACCTATTCAAGATATGGATTCCATTACATTGAATTTCACTAAATGTCAATGTTTATAACAAAACACAGAAAAAAAAAAGACCTTATCGTTTCAAATTGAGTCTCAACATTATTAAAACATTCAAAACAAACCTTAAGCTGATGAAAAATTTAACAGAATTAAGTCTTTATTAACTAAATGTCACATTAATATTAACGTAGTATTATTTTTTATTTTTAAATAAATAGTAAAATCTATTGTCACATAGTAAGTAGAATTGACTATCGGAAATGTATCACAATAAGTTCTACCATCACGTGACAAATGGCAATCTACTGTTTAATATAGAAGCTCGCTTTTTGATTAATTAAAAAATTGACGATAAAACATACTTTCTATTAAAAAAATATAAAAGTATACCATGTCAATATTGACATAATAGTTAATTGACAAAATGTTAACTCCGTCAAATTTTTCGTTCAAACATTAGGGTTTAAGTTATATTATATTATATATATTAATGTTCAAAATATACTTTCATCCTATGAGTATTTGAAAATCAAAGTTGCTATAAAACATGTCATTTACATTGATGTGTACACATGTTTTATTTTATTTGGTTACATTTTTGCTTAAAATTGTTGGTGTTTGGAAAAGGACAACTAAATATGAAGAAAATAAATACCTTAAAGTACCTCAATTTATAGTTCTTTTAGTGTTTAGTGTTTACTCACTCAACCTGTCCTTTTTATAATTTATAATCCAATTTTTAATGTCTTAATTAAACAATAGATATTACTAATAACACTAAAAGACAAGAAGGTTTATATCATTCTATGCTTCCTAAATATTTTTTTATGTTGCGCAAAATGAAACTCAAATTTCAAATGAAATTTCATAATGATGTTTTGCTTCAGAAAACTGCTTAGAGATTTCTTGTTGAACCAGGGAGTCTATGGCTAAAAGTTCTAACGGCAAAGTATTAATGGTGATGTTTTTGACTTTCTTGCTTCGACTGGTTGTTCAAAATATTATCTTGACTAGTTCATACATCCAAGGTCTCATCGCAGATTCGATGGCTTTGATTGCAGACAGTAACCGACACCTCTGCTATGTTTATGTTGGCCAAAAACTATGCCCCGCCACTCGGTAACTAGTGTCTGACCAACTATTTAATAGGAACTGCTTCATAGCAACCTCATGTAAGGGGAAAGGCATCAGTTGACTGCAGGATGCCACTTTTTGATGTCCTTGTATGAACCCTCTTACAGGTTTGAACTTTAATGGGAAAAAACAAGAAGCATCCTCTTGGACATTGTTGTTTTACTTTAAAGAAATTCCAGAAGCCAAATGATGAGGTGTGGGAACTCTTAAAGCGAGAGCTAGGAAATGAGATGTGCATCGTTTTTGGTGGGATTGTTCGAACCCCATTGAACACTTTGAGAGAAGTATACAACACTGGAATGCAACTGTAGGATAGAGTTTCCTGTCAAGAACACAACATATTCTTTTACGCACGTAAGCAAGCATTGGCAACGATAGCGATCGAACAGCTCTAGCATTCTCAGAATGATTATATATTCAACAATTTACCGTAATTGCAGGGACAGGAACAGAAGGCTACTTTGAAGCAAGAGCAAGAGTCTTGAATAATTGTAGATAAATCTCCACAAAGTGTTGCCACGATTCCAGTTGCCCTGCAGTTATGAAACCATTTTAAGAGTAAATAAGAAGAATTTGAGCAAGGAAATTTTTCAGAAGAAGAAAATCATTCACACACCCGATGATGACATAGGGACGAGTAATTAATACTGTCTACGCACCAACGAATCTCGAAAAGATGATACAATCAATCAGTTTCAGCCTCAGCCTCAGCCTCCTCCGTAAACCCTCTGTGCAACTCGCTCAGCTATCTCTATCTTCCCATGAATACGACAAGCCCCTAACAAAGCTTTCCACAATGCCTCATCTGTCTCTTCTTCTATCTTCAATGCCATCTCTTCTGCCTCCTCTACCTTCCCCGCCCTCCCCAACATATCCACCATACAGGTATAATGCTCCAACCTGGGTCTTATTCCAAACCTCCTCTCCATCGTCTCGAAATATTCTATTCCTTTCTCCACCATCCCTCCATGACTACACGCGCTCAAAACTGCGGTTAAACACACTGCATCCGCCTTCACTCCCTCTCCTACCATCCTTTCAAACAATACCAACACCTCAGAAGCCTTACCATGCATCCCATACCCTGTCATTATCGCGGACCAAGAAACCTCATTTCTCATAGGCATTACATCGAACACTTTCCTCGCTACGCAAAAATCCCCGCACCTCGCATACATGCTAACCAATGCATTCGAATTTGCTAAATCTGAAACCAATCCATTTACCAATAAGAACCCATGGACTTGTCTTCCGAGCCTTAACGCTGATAGCCCAGCACAACACTTCAGTACGCTAGGCAAAGTGCGGCGATCAGTGGGCTTTCGGGCATCAAGCATACGGCGAAAGAAGGCGAGAGCATCGGAGAAAAGTTTAAGGGAAGCGTAGGCTCTGATGAGCGTATTGAAAAGGAAAGTGGGTTCCCGATTTGTGAAGGAAAACAGAAGAGTTGCTTGGTGCATTTGGGCGCATGAGGCATAGGCAGAGACGAGTTTTGAGCGAATGAAGTCGTGGTAGTGAATGCCATTGGAAATAACCTGGGCGTGCACCTGAATGAGGTTAATTAGGTTCTTGTTGGAAGCGCAATCTTCAAGGAGACGGGCGTAGATGGGTATGGTGGCGATCTTTGTCGGTCGCATTTGGTGTCTGTTCGTCGCACTGATAACTCGTAAGAATGAAAGAAGTTAGTGAGCAATGCCACGTGTTTAGACCTTATCATCGCAATAACTATTATAATTTACTATTTTGTTGTTTCTTCTGTACATTATAATGTTATTGCATCTTCGATCTATTTTATTTTAGTTATATGACATGAATCCGTAGATAAGCTCAATATTTCTAAACAATGGGAATCTCTTATAAATTTATGTTGAAATATAAGTCAGAATTTGATTTGTATAGAAATAATATTTGACAATTGAGTAAGCATATAGTTATTTTTTCTATCACAAATTGATTTTAGGATGGAATTTTATTTAAACTTGTATGTACTTAATTTATTTGAGTCAAATCTTACAAAATTTAGCATGTTTGTATATGCTCAGTTTATTTAAGTTCAATCTTATATAATATCATAGCAAGTTGCTCTTAGATCAATTATCGCTACTTTGACACAATAGATTATATCACGTGTTGGGCTTTAAATTAGCCCACACGTGAGATAAGATATGTTGAAATATA
>JANTPM010000008.1:7576258-7590138 GCA_025434745.1 Erythroxylum divaricatum
AGGTGCAGATCGAGACGATTGTCGACCTTGCAAGGCATCGGAAACTTCAAGCTAGTTAGGAGCCTTGTATTAAGTTAGTACTTTGGTTAGCCCGCCAGCATTTCATCATGGAGCATACTCGTGTATTTTGGGATTTTAAATTCTATTTTGTATTATGACACATTTGAGAATACTTGCTGAATTTCCTTTGATTTGTAATAGTATGAAATCCCTATGGTTATGGGGTCTTTAATTCATAATTGTGAATGTTATGGAAATGCATGTGTAGCTTGTAGTATATGCGAATGTATGGGGGTGAATCGAAATTGTTGAATTATGGAACGTATGGATGTTGGGATCGGGTCCGACGTTATGGGGCGCCCGTCGCCGGCGCGACCCGAGGGGCCGCCTCGGGAATGGGGATCCAGGACCTGGGCCCAACAGATCACCTTGAGATAATGGGTTATTCTGATTCTAATTATGGTGGCTGCCCTGATGATCACAAATCCACATCAGGATATATCTTTATGCTTGTTGGAGGAGCTGTATCTTAAAAAAGTGTTAAACAAACACCTACAACAACTTCAACTATGGAGGCAGAATATATGGCTTGTTACAAAACTACTCGACAGGCAATATAGTTAAAGAATTTCATTTCTGAGTTTCATCTTGTGGAAAGTGTTTCCAGACCTCTAACCATATATTGTAATAACTCTGTTGTGGTGAGCTTCTCTCAAATATGCAAGAACTCCAAGCTTTTAAAGCATTTTAATATAAAGTATATGTTTCTTAGAGAGAAGGTTAAAGAGTTTAAGACTCGTATAGAGCATATATCCACCGATCTTATGGTAGCAGATCCTTTAACCAAAGGCTTAACTGTTAAGACTTTTATGAGTCATGTAACTCGTATGGGTCTATTTAGATCTTTTGATGCCTTGGATTAGTGGGAGTCTGTTTTATGTTAATTTTTGATAGCAACATTGTTTTTGACAATTTTGTTATTCAGTCTAGATACTTTTGCTTACAATTGTTGCTATTATTGTTATTGTCATATACTTTATTGAAATACTGCGTAGATACGTTTGACTGTTTGTATATATATGGCATTTTGTTGAAGACATTTTATACCCAGTCTCATTTTGTTGTTACGAGATATTTTGTTAAATCTCAGTAGACATCTTGAGTGGATGCTTGAGCCATTTTGTTTGGAATTGCACAAATGGATCACCATTTTATGTGCATTTCCTTATAACACATTTTGTTTAGGTCATCGAGGTATGGGTATCTTGCATATATGTTATCAGTACTCCTATCGGGTTTGATTTCTATACTGTTGAAATACTTGTAACCTCATTTTGGGCTTATGATTGAGAGATTGTTGGCTCTACTTTGACATCTTATTATGGCAACATATTGTTATATTAATATGGGGATTTGTTTATATTGTTCATTGATGTTGATTATGTTGTCCAAGTGGGAGAATGATATAATTTTATCATTATTTTTGTGGGCTAGCATAATAAACATAATTTTGTACAAATCTTGATTAATTTGATGTCAAGATAATTGGGCTTGGTAATTATCTCTCAAACATGTTATTGGGCCTGTATTCATGGGCTTGCTGTGATGGTTCGACTTGGCCCATGTTTTACAGTGCACAGGAGTCCTTACTGCTAGCCAACTTTAAATGTAATCGCCCTATTGAGAACTGTATGTGTTTTTTGCTAATTAGGGTTTGGAATAGCAGTAGTTAATCCTCTGTATCTCTATCACTCCGCTTCACAAAAAATAACAATGGATTCTATTGTTCCCCAATTTTCAGGTATTTATCCATCCAATTATTGAATATAATATGTTACAATTCTAGAGTTAATCAATTGTATTGATTAATTATGAAATTAATATGTAATTTTGTATTAATTTCCTTCAAAAACACCTTAAATGACATCATCGAGGAGATAAAGCCGATAATAGGTCGACAACCAAAAATAACAATGATGAAGGGACAACGAGGAGAACCCACATAAAGTTTGGGGTTTACTAAGGGTTTTATTAATTAAAATTATGTTAATTAAAGTTAAGTTAGATTATTTCCAATGTTTTAAAGACTAGACTCGGTATTAAACCGATCAAAGAAAAAGTTTAAGGTTTAAAGGTTTAACCGGTATTAAATTGCTATAAAATTGATATATAATAAATAAGAAGTAATATTATAAAAACAAGTAAAAATATAGTATAAGACAAAATACTTTATTGAAATAAAATGCATTAATAATGTCTATAAATATATAATAAACTAATAATAAATCTAATAATTTAAACTAATATTGAATCTAATATAAAATTTAAAATATTAGTAAAAATAAAATTTGTATTTTTATATTATTATTTGTTTAAAGAATCATAAAAGTTGAAGTAAACTTAGAAAAAGTTAATGGAAAGGATTCTAACTTTATTCTAACTTCTTTTTTAATGTCCTTTAAACATATTACTTTATAGTTTAAGTATTAGTTTTTAACATATTCTCAAATTATATTAAGCAAAATTCCTTATATGTAATAATTAATAATTCAATTTATTATACAAATTGATGATCAAATAATAATTAAAAATTTAAGTTAAAGTATAAAGAGATAAATAAAGAACTTAAATTTTGACAAAAATAATTTATTAGTGAGATTAAATTTTTTTAATATTTTTAAAAGATAAAAATAATAATTCATTTTTTACAATAATAATTTAAAACAAAATTTGTAATTAAATTATAAGATAAACAAAGTATATAAATTTTAAATATAATTTATTAGTTAGATTGTGTGAGAGACTAGAAAAGATAAAAAGCATTAAATTCATTAAAAGGTAAAAAATATATAAAAAGATTTTTAAAGCTAATAAAAAATCAAAGAAATAAATATATCTCCGGAAGAGACAACTTGTAAATTGCCTAATTAATATAAGAGAAGTTTTTGAGAAAATCAAAAACTAATATTTATTTTCAGTTTTTTGTGTTATTCATATTTTCAAATTTTTGGTTGCTTACTATTCAAGAAAGCAACCGATATTTTGCATGAAAATTGACTAATTTTTTCTTGTAGTAATTATAAATATAAATTGAATAAAAAATTAGGTTGGTTTGTATTTATTTTGATCGAATCAACCTTTTCGATTAAGTTTTTAAATTAATGATCATTTCTATTAAATTAGTATTATTAATTTTGATTAGGTTTTATTATATATAATCATAATTGAGGATAATTAATTTAAATTTAATAAAAATGTGTAATCCCATAATATGACATGACACAATAAGACCAATTTAACTAATAAATTCGTATCATATTAATACTAACGTGTATGTAACATGACGTAGAACTGTCAATTTAACTAATAAATTCGTATCATTTTAAAAAAAATGATGGAATCCACGGTCATTATTCTTCAGATGCACATTGAGTAAATTTTCGGATTGATGCAATAGTCTGCAAATCACATCAACCGAATATTTTGCATTACACAACCCCTATACAACAAGTTTGATAAAAAAAAAGAGAGATTTAAACATAAAATCTTTTGACCTTATGCCCCCTACTCCACCAATTCGACTTTTCTTATGGGACATATACTAACGTGACAAATTACAAAAGAAGACATAATTTCAATCATTCGCCCTGTTTGATTTCTTTCATAACTTATGAAAATAAAATTATAGTTTTTGTTTTATATATTCTATAATCTAATTTATCGTTAATTAAAAAATTAATATTTTAATCATTTACTATTAATTACTATTACGAATTATGACTGATAAAATTTAATAATTTTATTTATTTTAACTGTATCATTAATTTAAAATTTTAAAAATAAATTCAAATGTGTAATTATTTAGTAAATATAATCTAAAATTAATATAGTTTAATAATAAATAAATTTCAAAGCTTCAAAATAATTATTTATAAAAATATTTGATTCTAAATAATAACATTACTTTTAATAATTAAAAATAGTGAAATTAAATATTATATTATTATTATATTTACAAATTTTATTATTTATTTTAATAAAATATAATAATTTTATTAATATGTATAAGAAATTGAAATAAAATTATTTGTTTAAATAATTTATAAATTAAATTTATTTAATTTTATACATAGAAGTATAAATTTATTAAATTTTACAATTAAATATATTTTATTTTTATTAAAAATGACATAAATTTAAATAAAAAATAAAATCAAAACTAAATTTGGACAATTATTGATCGACATAGAAATTACATTTACGAGGGCGGGATACGGTTTGGCAAATGGGGGTGGGGCCACTTGGAATCGCCGTTTCCCCAGATACGTGTGTCGTTTTAGCGTACATGCCACGTTCGTTTGTTAGTAAAGTCCATATAAATAATGCAAAAGCGGCTTAAGGAAGGTTAGAGATTACCGGAATAATCCTCATATAATAAGAACCTACCTTCAAATAAAACTGATAAGAACTTTCATTATTAAGATGAACGAGGAATTTAACCAAAGGTCACATACTTTTGAAAAAGAATAGCTTGACAGACATTTTACTGAAATTTTTGTGAGGTGATCTCTTAAAGTATCAAATGAAATTATTTGGATGTATGAATATATCAATTTAGTTGACTTGATTAGTAAGATTACGTATTACAGGACCTTGTAAGACCTTACTTCTCAGATAAATTTTTACTAAGTATTATTGTTGTTGTTATTAAGGATAGAATAATGGCATCACGTAATAGTCTAAATCTACATTATTATTATTATTACTATATAATTTTCTATATAATATAAAATAAATCTAAAATATATAAAATATGAAGATAATTATGTAGGAATATATAAGATTATAAAATATGATTGTCTTGTGTAACTAAGATTGTTGTATTTTTTTTTTCGCTAAAAAAATATCTTGAAATGATGTGGAATGAGAATGCTGTAGTTTAACTACCATTGATCATTTAATTTAGTAGTACATGAAATATGAAATTCCTTAGTGTTACAATCAATGTGTAATATAGTTTTTAAAAGTTCTCGTTCTATCACATAATTTAATTTGATCATGCATGATTCTATACTTTGAAAAGCCAATGTAATCATACCATTCAAACCATGAGCTAATGCAATCTACACATGCCAAATTCCAAGTTTCATTGCCATCATCGCTGCTTTGTACCTTATTAATCTTAATTACAATTCTTGTTGGTTTGTTAATGTCGTATAGTCTGTGAAGGAGTTAATTTCAAAGCCCACTTCACATCCTTCCCCCAAGTTTATAAGATTGAAATATTTAATTAATAATAAAAAATAAGAGGAAAAACCAAAGGGCAAAGTTATGGTGTCGGCATATTCGAAGCCTTCGTGCCCGGCGCAAGCGAAAATACATACAGACCATTTATATTAACATAAATAAACTCCAACCGAATTGGTCGAGTATTTAAACCGAATTAACTTCTAATATTAAGTTTATTGGCTGAGTTACTCCTAACATAACCACCGTCTTAGAGAAAGAGGAGCTGGTCAGGTATAATTTTGATTACAACTAATAACCATAATCACTAGTTAGTTAAGAAAATAGAAAGGCCGTTCCAATCATACCCATTATGCATTATTGAAATTGTTCATTTGAGTCAGTTGAAGCCAAGCAAGGCATTGGCTGTGTAGTGTGGTAGTTTGGACCTATGAGGAGGAGGAGTAGAAAGAGAGAACTGGTTTTGACTTTAATCACGTTTCTCCAGCGGATCTTTGTGATTACTGCTTGAGCTTGATAGTTAAGTTTAGAGAGAAATGGAGTCTCGTATGGATCATTACGAGCTCATGGAGCAGATTGGCCGAGGAGCTTTTGGCGCCGCCATTCTTGTCCACCACAAGGCTGAGAAGAAGAAGTATGTATCTTAATAACACTTTCTTGTTCTCAACTTTTCTTTCAACTATCTGTTTGTTGTGTAACGGTGTTGGTTCTGATTGCGTTTTGTTAGATACGTGTTAAAGAAGATACGCCTGGCCAGGCAAACGGAGCGTTGCCGGAGATCTGCTCATGAAGAAGTAGCTCTTACATTTTCATTTATATCAAGTAGTTCTCTCTTGAATATGCCTTTTATTTTTACAAGTATACATATTAAATGTTTGTGGATTTATGTAATGTAGATGGCTCTAATTGCGCGAATTCAACATCCTTACATCGTTGAATTTAAAGAAGCTTGGGTTGAGAAAGTACGCATACGATTCCATCCAGGACTTAGCTTTAATTATTTACTGAATATAATTGGTTTGTGCTCTGGAGACTGGAATAGGGTTGGCCTTTTTTCTTATCTGTATAATTTACTTTCAATTTTCTTTCTAGGGTTGCTACGTTTGCATTGCCACTGGGTACTGTGAAGGTGGGGACATGTGAGTTTCCTAACAATATTATACTTCAGTTTATTGTTGTGTTAGCTCCGCCGAAAAAGATGTTCACGTCTTTTTCTTTGACCTTTTGTTGACAGGGCTGAATTGATGAAAAAATCAAATGGTGTTCATTTTCCTGAGGCGGTAAGTCTCAGTCATCTCCTGCTTTTGGTTTTTCAAATTTCGTTGTTCATATTGGAGGTAATTTTTGGGCTTTGAGTTGAAGTAGCTAATGTTGTTCTGTATGTAACTTGTTCAGAAACTTTGCAAATGGTTCGCACAACTACTATTGGCAGTTGAATATCTGCATTCCAATTTTGTTCTGCACCGTGATTTAAAGGTGTGGAGACGAGTATCTAGATACATTGGATCTTATTGTTTTCCGATTTTGAACATTTAATGAACTGACTGTATTAAGCATTGTTTTACAGTGTTCAAATATCTTTCTTACCAAAGATCAGGATGTTCGACTTGGCAGGTTATTCTTGTGTCTACACTTTTACTGATCATTAGCTTATATTCTTATCCATAAGGTCTTTGTTCTTAATATTTATTCTTCATTGTTTTTTAGGGGATTTTGGGCTTGCTAAGACTTTGAAAGCGGAGGACTTGGCTTCCTCGGTATTCCTGACTCTCTTCCTTGTGTTTCTCTCCCATGTTGCTCTTCTTGTAAAGATTGTTGTTTTATGAAGAAAACATTTTGTACTAGGCCTCCTTTTAGTCCTTTGTTTTCTCCTCTTTTTTATTGTCTGGGTTTTATTGTTAGAAATATTGCTCTGGCAAGCTGAATTTATCTTATTTGTCATGCGAGACTCATTGCATACTGATGAAACCTTACAACAACGTACATAAGTACCTGTTCCGGTAATTTATTAATTGGTGTGGGCATGGCATTGATTTTCCAATGCTAACTGCATGATGTCTCTAGGTTGCGAGAATTGTGGTCTCTAAACATGGACTGCAATGGTCAAATTTAATTACTCAAAACTCTACTTTAACCAGGACGTATTCTCATTGATGATTCAACGAATGTTTGTGAAAATTGGGTCATTAGTTAAGAGATGTTATTACTGAATGACATTTACCATTTGTGGTCATAAATTTCTGCATTTTCAAACTAATGTAGTCTTTAGATACAAATACTAGAGCAAAGATTGTTTCAGCATAAAAAATTCTCTACTAACATTTATAAATACTTCTGCAAATTAGCTGACACTCTGTCGATGCAAAAAAATCAGAGTAAGCTTATCTGGTAACCATAGTTGGTTCTTTTGCAGCGGCGAGTTCATTTTGTTTGCCCCTGACAATACTGATATTCGTTAACATGGTCCGAGATAAATAAAAATTACAACTGTTTGATTTCCCCTATGGTACTAATAGTTGCTCTTGCCTTTATGGGCAGGTGGTTGGAACTCCTAACTACATGTGTCCTGAGCTACTTGCAGATATACCATATGGTTTTAAATCAGATATTTGGTCCTTGGGTATGTAGAATAAATATTGCTCAGAGAATATCTTTGTTTTTTATTTTCTTAGGTGTTTCAGTGTTGATCAGGTTGCTGTATATATGAGATGGCTGCTCATTGTCCTGCATTCAAAGCGTTTTAAGATATCCCAATTCTCTCTCTCTCCCCCACCCCCTCCACACATACACAGTTCAGTTTTTCAAGTGTTGAATCAACAGGATGACCAAGTTAATTCTATTTCCTTCCTTTTATTTATTGGCTTTGGTATAATGAAATAATTTGTCAAATTGGCCGATGACTGTGTTGCTAACAAAGATGAGATGGTGTCGTCATTGCATTTTAACTTTGTTTCCCTTAGACTATATCCCATGGCTAATAATTGTTTATTTGAAAGTGACTAACAATGTCAGTTTCAGTATTAAATTTCCTTTTAAAATTGCCATTTTTTTCTTGATAGTTCTAGCAGTGCAAGTCATAATGATTCTACAATAGCATTTTTACCAGCTAACTGTGGATTTGCAGGATATGGCAGGGTTGATACGCAAGATAAATCGTTCCTCTATTGGGGCACTGCCCCCTGCTACTCTCCATTTTTTTAAGTCCTCATATGTGGCCTTTAAGCTAGCAGTTCTCATGTATTTATCAACTCACAATTTCACCATGGACCAATATTGGGTCTCTTTACTGGACATATTTGCCTTTAAGTCTTCATGTGCTACATCAAAATTGTCAACCTTGCAGTGATGCGAACAAGATATAATTTATTTTTCAAGATCATGTTATTGAGTTGCAAAGTAGATCAAGATTTTGTGCCTGAATGCCTCCCAGAGGGACATGACCCATCCCTCATGGTTGATCAGTTGCATTCTATACGTATGCATCATAAGAAGGATGTCCAAAGTACTTGTCTGCCAACTTTAACCATCAAAAGTAAGAAAGTAGTTTGAATTTTATTATATATATTTTTCCTCATCAACTTGCATTGAATCAAGTAAAGTGGGATGGAAGGGGCAAATGTGAGAGAGAAGGAGAAGAAGTTTCTTTTCTGTCATTTGTGTTTTGTTTCCTCCAATTGTCCGTCCAAACAAACAGTGCTTGACATCCAAAAGAGTTCTTTGAATTCTGAATAAATGTTGGTTGAGCCTAGTTGTTCAAACACCAGAGAAGATGAATGTCTAAGATGTTTTGACTGGATTCTATCTGCTCAGCTGAGATCCAAATCTTGATGTCTGTTTGAAGTTGACTGCATACATTGCTAACTGATGTGTCTCCCCACAGGAAAACACTTATTAAAAGCATGCTGAGAAAGAGCCCTGAGCATCGACCAAGTGTAAGCATTAATAGAATACTTGTGAAATAATTCTCACTGCTATAGCTTGTATATAATGATTTTAACATACTTTGGACAGGCATCGGAGATTTTGAAGCATCCTTACCTGCAGCCTTATGTGGACCAGTATCGTTCATCCGTCAGTCCTCATACCACTTCTTTTCCTGAGAGGCCTATTTCTGCTGGCCGTGAATCTCGGAAAAATATGGCTGAAAGCCAGAACAGTAATAGCTCTAGCAGTGACAGGGATAGTTTTCATTCAAGTGATAGAAAAATTCCCCCGGTGGCTTCATCTTGTGAATATAAAGCAACTGATATAGATTTAGCTTCTGCTTGCAATGAATATGGCGCTGTACATCCCATGCCAAGTGAAGAGGAAAGTAGTGGGAAATTTTGCAGGGTTAAAATGGATGAACAGAGAACGGCAAAACCATATTGTGATGAGCGTGGAACAAATGTTGAATCAAGGCATCCCAAAACCATTAAGAGTATTATGATGGCCTTAAAAGACGCCAAATCTAGAGAAAATGGCTCACCGGTGCGAAGCAAGGTAGGAGATGTACCAACTCAAAGGATAAAAGCACCTTCAAAGTTTTTGAAATCCAATGCTCTTACACCTGGACTGAAATCCAATGTGGATACACCAACCATGTCACCTGCAAAGTTAGCATTTGATTCTGTAAAAGGGGTACAGGGACCATATCCTTTAAAGCATCAGGTATATTTCAAGCTAGAATTTCTCTGTTTTATATAAAACTTGTAGATCCCGTGTCACAGCGATATTTTTACTATTGTTGTTTTTTTTGTTGTTTGTGTTATATAATATCCAAGACTAGTGATGCAAAAGAATCGTGATCCCTCAAGTTCCTGATTCTGATACTTCAGAGCCAATAAAAGCCAAACCCACCATCATAGATGACGGACCTCAGACGCGAGAAACTTTGCTGTTAAATCTTTCAGAAATAGGGCAGAGGCACTCGAAGGACTTCTAGAATTGTCTGCTGATTTGCTTCAACAAAATAGATTAGAAGAACTTTCAGTTGTTCTGAAACCTTTTGGAAAAGATAAGGTTTCCCCAAGGGAAACAGCCATCTGGTTAGCTAGGAGTCTTAAAGGGATGATGATTGAGGACAGTGGAAGGAGCTCATGAATCATGATTCCAAGTTTAATCAATTTCTACATGCCTTTCTCTAGCATTTTTTTTAATTATTTTCATACTTTTGCAAATATGAGCTCTGCTAAATTTTCAATTAGAAAAAACAATCCTCGCCCTTTCTCACTTCATTTTACAATTCTTTGAAGGCATTTCCTGTTGTACAGAGTGATAATAAAAAAATTACCAAACTTTGCTACTAGACAAATGTATAGATACGTTGCAAATAATTGGAAATATAAGTTAAGTTTGAGTGTTTATATCTTGTTGCAGTTTTTGTTATCTGATGGTTTACTGTAATTACTAGCTGGATAAATGATACAGAACAAATGCCTAGAAAAGATTTGTTAGTATTCAGGGCATGTTAAATTTTATAGAAACAAAGAGCATGAAGCGCAGGCTGCGGTCTTTTCTTTCATTACCTGTATTATCCCATTATTCCCTTGTTGCCATCAATGTTCTATGATTCTACTCTTGAGTTCGATTACTTCATTTATCAGTTGAGTTATATATATATATATATATATATATCTGTTTACTTTGTTGTATGGGTGAGTAAACTGTGGATTCATGATATCTCTCTTCTTTTTCTTTTTTTTTTTGGGGTGTCCTAGGATTTCTTACACAGCATATAGATTAAAACAATTGGGAATGACGTCATTTTCTAAAAACTTTCAATTTTCTACTTTCCTGCTGTTCTGCAGATGGTTCTTCATTCCCTTGCAAATAGTTTCCGGAATTGTCAGGACAAAAGAGGGGCCGTGTCCTATTGGGAGTTATGAGGTGAGATACATAAATGTGGAATCATGTTTGATTATTTTTGGCTGGAACACTATAATTCTCTGTTTCAACATTTATGGTCTCTGTTTCAACATTTATGGCAGTGATGATCCACATTTTGAAAGTCGTAGTATGGTTATAATTATATTGCTAGATAACGATACTTGCTACTTTTAGAATTAGACAACTTGGGAGATTGCACACTTGTGTGTTGTTTTCTAGGGTATAAATATAGCAAAATGAAATAAAATAGATAAGAGAAACTAGTAACCGGTATGTAAGACGAGATTTTCAGCTGGGATGGTATCGAAATATTAAAATAAGTTAAATGATTATCCAATGATGGAACAGAGGATGCAATTTAATGTTAGATTACTTTTATTAAGTTGTTTTAAGCAAGATTAAAGAAACTATGAAAATGCATCTCCTTTCTTATTATCTTATTGCCAGGGAATTAAACGATGAATAACACGCGCCAATACTTTTCTAATCAAAGCCGCGCTTTGAGTTACGGAGAAGCTTCCCTGAACTTGCTTGTACGCGGAAACTTCAGTTAAAAACGACAACTACGATAACAATTGATCACGCACTTATTTCACCACAAGCCAAGCCCTTTTCTTTCAGGATTAAGTAGAAGTAGAAGAAGAAGAAACCTGACAGAAACCTGACTATGAATTTCAGTAACGAAACTCCATCTTCGGTTCTTCGTCCTCAAGCTTTAGAAGTTTCATCAGACGCAACCCCCAACACTACTACGCCAAATAATAATAACAATAATGGGTCTCGCTGTGTTTCCCAACTGACGATTGCCATTGTCATGTGGTTTCTCATCTTAATGCTTGTTTTCGTCATCGCATGGGTCGTTATTAACCCACATAGCCCCACTCTTCGACTCAACTCTCTTTCTATTTCCAACATCACACTATCCAACTCTCAGTTCGTTGCCAACTATGAGGCTGCGTTCGTTGTCTACAACGTGAACAAGAAGGTCAACTTTTGCGTTGACGAACTCAAGGTTAGAGTGCTTTATGGGAAGGCTGTGGTTTCAGAGGATGAAGAGTGCTCGGAGCGACAGAGTCCTGTTTGCGTGAGGAAGATGAGCGACGAAGAGATGAAACCCGAGTTGGGACGCGACTCGGTCCACTCGGTGAAACCCAGGGTGTTTAAGGACATAAGCGACGACTGGAGCAAAAAGATGGTCAACTTCAACGTCAAGATCTCTCTCAGGGTTAGATATGAGTATGGAATTTGGCCGAGCAAGGAAACACACCTGAAATTTTCCTGTATGAACTTGCCTGTTCAATTTATGTCCACCAAAGGAACAGGGAAGCTCATGAGTGGAGGAAAATTTTGCGGGGTTTAATTTTTTTAAATATTTTTTATGTGGTTTAATAGAACTTATTAAGCTTTTGTTTGGATGGAGGAAACCAAGAGAAGAAAAAGGAAAAGAAATTATATTTCTCTTCCTTTTTATTATTTGGACAAGAATAAGAGAAAGAATTGAGAGAAATGGAAAAAAAATTTGAGTCATTTTTATTCTTATCTTACAAATTCTCTCTCTTTCTTACCAATATTTTCTTTCCTTTCCTTTCTTTTGTGTAACTAAGCATCCAAACAAAGCTAAAGTGGATTCGACGGAAATAGATATGTGCACAATATCGGACGATGTTTTTTTATCATTGCATGTCTGCAGTATAATAGCACGACACATGTTCCAATAACATCACATGTGTACTTTGATTCCGCATGAACCAATTAGACAGTGCCACGTGTGTGTAATTACACGTGTTTTACTAGCTTTGTGAACACATGGCCAAATTACTATTTGCAATGTGTCGTAACTCGTAACCGTTGCTTGCTTGACACATTTCCTAAACAGACAACGTTGTGTGCATTGTGTCCCATCATCGTCTGATACGTGTCTTTATTCAATAGTTGTTTCTTGTCTTTTTAAGTTGGATGCAGAATCTTCCAACTGAACACCTTTTTTAAAAGAGTTGTCCTTTAAAGAACACGGTACAAAAAAAAGTTACAAATCTATGGAACCGAAATATGTTGAAGTGTTTGTTTAGATAGGATTTTGGTAAGTAAATAAATACTTTTTTTTAATTACGAAAGTCCTCTTTAAGAACAAAGAGTATTCGATTGTAAAATATTTTTTAATAGATATGAATTTTTTAATAATTAAAATATAATTTTTAAAAAAATTCAAATTTAATTTTTTTAAAAAGCCTCTCAAATAGTTTTTTAGGTAGATTTTTAGATCAATTAATGAATCTTTTTTAGTCTTTTTTGATCTTATATTTTATATATAATTCCCACAATATTCACAAACTTATCTTCACAATTTTTTTGGAGTTATATAATATTATTTAGCTTTTTTTAATATAATTTAATATTTATTTTATATTAATTTTACTTATATTATAATCCATATAAAAGATTTAGTTAGATATATTTTCATTTATGTTTCATATGATTTAAAATTATATAATAATTAATATATTGTGCTTTGCATATTCTTTAATATATTTTAAATAATATTTATATGCATAAATAATTTTTATTAAAAAAAATATAATTAAAATTAAAATTGCTTTTTATTTTTACGTTGTCAAACATTCTACTATATAAATCTCTTTCAAAAAATTCTTTTTTAAATGACGACCGAATAGTCAACTGACTTCTTAGAAAAGTTTTTTTCATAAAAGAACTATAGAAAAAAGTTCAACTAATAAAAACTCTACTGGTATAAGCCCAACCAAACA
>JANTPM010000008.1:7618534-7628906 GCA_025434745.1 Erythroxylum divaricatum
CCGATCAAGATTTTAGTTGTCATATCTACAAGTATATATAAACATGATATAAGGCACATTTCTATTAATTAAATTATCAAAAAATCCAAAATTCACATCGTATGATCGAAAATTTCGCTAAGCTCATATTCATCTCATACAAAAAATGAACTAGGAATTTTTATAATTTAATTAAACTATTTTAATTTGACATGTCACAAAAAAATGCCAAAAATAAAGAATATGTAAAACTAATTTACAACTATCATTTAATACATGTAAAAAAATATTTATTCTAAAATTATATAAAACTCATTTATATAATATTATTTTAAATATTATAGAAATTATCCATAAAACATATTTATGAAATATTTTAAACTATATTATATGAAAATACATTCATAAATTTATATTTTAAAACATTAGTGATCCTATCACTAAAAAAAAATAAAACCGTTTCTCACAATCAGTATAAGCAAATAAAGAATTTTATTTGCATAAAGGTATATACGTTTTCGGTTTTCCATCAAAAAAAAAAAAAAACGTTTGAACGTTTACTAAACAACAGTTATCGACAGATCGTTTGAAGCAAAACGAAAAGAAAATTGAGAAGTTTCGTGATTTCCAATGAAGCCATCTATCTCATATAAACTCTCGCATGCTTACGATAAACTCAAGCATGTTTCAGATTTATGCATAAATAACGTGTTTACTTGTTCTATTTCCAGCATCTGCGTGGATTTGCCTTTGAAATCATTTAATTCAATATGTATACAGCTTTTACGCATGCATTCAGTGAGTCTTTGAGTGGAGCATTTCTTTGCACAGTCTCATCACCATGCAAACACGAAACTCATTCGTACAACACTCATTAAATGCATATCAAACAAAAACAATGTTTATGCATTTAGTCTGTGCACAGATGTTAACCCCTGGTCAACAAGCAAAGAAAACTTTCGGTCCGTAAAAGCCAAGAACTGTTAAAGCATTTTTTTTCATGTATTTAATGTACAGAGTCAATCACCATACATACACGAAAATCAAGGACTTTTGTTCCTCGTTATGCACTTCCTTCTCATTGAACTTTATACATAAGTAACCGTTGGTTTCTTCCCCAAACTCAAAAGCATTCTCTATGTTTATTTGCTTTAAGGAAGAAAGAACAAAACGTTTCGGTTGCCGTGTCATGCATATCTAATTAACAACGTGTTCTCTGTTTTTTTTCAAGAACCATTAAGTGCATTTAATGGTTTACTGTCCATCATTAAATGCATTTTACACATGCAGTGAATGAGTTTTCTTCTACACATGCATTGAAAGACTTTTCTTCTTTACCGTAATAAAGACAAGAATATTTTAATCATGCACAGAAAACGATACACAAACAATCCTTTCTATGTTTCGGTTTCCGTAAAACCAACTTCTCTTAAGTGCATATTGCGTATAACTTAGACAAAATCAAGGTCTTATTTGCGATGATCATGCCGGAAACAACATAAAACAAAAATTTGTTGTTTCAGGAAAAACAATTTCAACATAAATCTGTTTGCAACGTTCATACCCGTAAGCAACATAAAACGAAAAATTTCTGGTTTCGTAAAAATATCATTTCAATGTAAACTTACGAGAACACATGGATGAACATAACAGAATACGCAAATCAGCGGTAAATGTAAGACTTGGCTCTGATACCAATGTAAAAATTTATAAGGACTAACCTTAATGCGGAAACACCGGATCGATTTGTTACGTGCTAGTCTTCGAATTTTGGTAGGCTACTAGAGTCACCGATCAATCACGTCCCAAACCCAAGGTCTTTGATGGTTCGTTTTTCGTGAGAGAGTAAAGAGAGATTTTCTAAAAATACAGGGAGAGATTTTTCCAGATTCTTTTAATATAACCATTCTTTCATCCTTTTATATGAGGACGATAACCACCGAAAGTTACCTTTTGTGTAACTTCCAACAGTTCTTTTATCTTTTTGTGCCTTTCTAAATGCATGAACCTCCTGTTATAGTTACCCTATGCTCATGAATTTCTATCAACAAGATATTGCCTTAGCAGCTATTTATAAAAATCTTATCAAACCCCCTGATCACAAGCCCAATAAGCAGATATGTTTACACCGATAATCATTTTCCTTACTAAACTATTGGTTCATTTACTCAAATCATTTATTGGGCATAAAACATTTGATATAAAGATAATGAAAGTTTATTAGTTGGTCTCGTATGATTTTAAATATTGAAAAGTATCACATGCATGTGTTATTGTACGACACAAATATAATATAATCACGCATAATTAATATCTTATTGATATGTGAGAAATAAGGTGTGACAAATTACAATAGTACTTATGTAATCTAAAATGTATCGTTGTTTTATTTGTCGGTCTCAATTTCTCTAAACGTTATACTAAAATGCATCGGAAAAATTTGTTTTCTCCCATTTAATGCTAAATTGTATTAGACAAAATTGTTGTGGGATTAAACCCTTGTATCTCCCTATGTCTTGGCTAAACATATGGATTTATCTATTTACATCCTAAAGACATAGGTTGTCGATCTATAGATATGCCTAATAACTTTTAAAATGTTTAAGATGGACATAAGTTTTAAGAATTTCACTTGTATTATAACAATGTACCACAAACTGAATGACTGAGTATAAAATAATGATTATCAATATGCATATAAAATGTACAATCATAATACATGAAAAATAAAACAACTGTATCACAACCTAAGTACAATGATCTGTAGAACAATGTCTAAAGACTTCAACAAGTTCATACTGTATACACGTAGCAGTCCTTCAGTTAGTGAATCAACCAATATATGCTCAATCTTTACATGCTACACTGTAATGTTACCTTTCTGCATTAATTCTTTTATGATTAAATATTTAATCTTCAAATATTTAATCCCTTTAATATTTTTATTGTTGTTACTAAATAATATAATAGAGAAATTAACTCGCCTTAGTTTTTATACTTCACTATCAGTTAATTAATAATTTATAAATTGGGTTAATCCCAACCTTATTTTTGCTTTGCTTAATTGCTGGAACTCTTTCCATCTTTTTATTCTTAATCAATGGCTAAAACAACGTCTGATCCTCCGATACTGAGTTTCTGGACTGGATCAATCAAAAGTTCAATTCTATCGGCGGAGCACTATAATAATACCACTAAAAATTTCAAGAGGGGAGCTTCTAAACTCCAACGCGCAAGAAAGATACAAGCAAGTAACACGGAAAACACCTAAACTTTACCCAGTGTCTTCTGATTCTCTCCGCCGACACTTCCGTACTTGAAGCAAGAAACTTCCTCCTAACTTAAGACACACAAACGACCATAAGACAGAACTCAAAAGCTTCGACTTCGACTTCGACTTCGACCTTTTGATTTCTCAATCCACAGAGAATCAATTTTGACACCATGCAAGATCCATCTCGGCCCACCACCGGCTACCCTCCTCCCAATGGCAACCCAACCAGCGGCACGGCTGGCACTCACCATTTTGAACAACCGTACTCAAATAACCACTCTTATTTTTACTACTACAACAATCAACAACATCAACCACCGTTCTACTCCGACCACGGCGTTTTTCTCCTTCGCCGCTTGGTGGTGTCCGTCATTGCCGTCACCGTCATCTTCTTCACCATAATCGTCATCATGTGGCTCGCCGTCCGACCTCGCCTTCCCGATTTCCAGCTCACCTCCCTTTCCGTCTCCAACTTCAATCTCTCTTCCTCTTCTCAAACTGTTACTGGCAACTGGCACGCGCTGTTCCGAGTGTACAACCCTAACAAGAAGATGAAGATCTCGTACGATGTTGTTGATTCCTCGGTTCTTTACAGATCGGAGATTCTTTCGCAGACCCGAGTCGTGCCCTTCAAGCAAGACACGAGGAGTCAGTCGTTGGTTGAGGCGTCGTACTCGGTGGTGAACACGTACGTCGACGGGTGGGTGGTGAGCGACATTAATGGGGAGAGGAGTCGTGGGTCGGTGGGTTTTAACGTAAAGGTGGTGGCTAATGTTGGGTTTAAGGTTGGAGGGTTTGGGGCGCGCCGTCGGTTGCTTCGTGTTTTTTGTGACGACGTGTCGGTTGGTGTCACTCTCAGTAGCAAATCTGGGAATTTAACGGGTGGTACCAAGGACTGTAGGGTTTATGCGTGAGTTGATGGAAATGGGTGTTCTTGTAGAATTTGCTCTCTTTTGAAATGAGTTTGTGAATTTGGTACTGAATAGAGAGGAATTGATACTTTTTAATGTTAAGAGGTTTCAGTTGTAGATGGGATTTAGGAGACCCTTATGTGGATGCTTCGAGCTGTACGGCGATTTCTGTTGTTGCTAACTTGATCATTTTGTGTTTCTCTATAATTGATGTTAATTGGCTATACCTGTGCCCTGCGCAAAGCTCGTTGGTTCCCTGGAAATTTAGCATAGGAAGCAAAGAATCTTTTCTCCAGATCCGTTTGGAATCATGTTGTGTTAATGCTTTTGAATGAGAAATCCTTGTTTTGAATTGAAACCATGGTTTACCGTTAGAGAATAACCAGTGCCGATTGGGTTTAGATTCTGCAATTACAAGGCTTTGAACATTATGATAAGTCCGTATTCATTGTTCAACTGATAGAACAGCTCTTTGGTTTTATCTTGATTTTAGTTATCTGATACAGGGCAGCTCTTGTAACAGAGTTGCTTTATCTGTTTATCATACTTATTCTGCTGGATCCCTAATGAATGAGTCTTGGTCATCATGTTTTGTTCCTGAAGCCTACTACTGTCCTCAAATCTCATGACTCATCTTTTGATTTTTCATGTTTTCCACAGACATTAAGAAAGGATTTTAAGTTGAAAGACATTTAAAGTCTCGTTTCATTTCTCTCTTTCTCTAGTTTGCTGTTTAAGCCTTTGCATCATTGAGGAGAGCAAGTAGTAGCCTGGGTGTTAGTATCGATCCTACTCTTTTGCATTTCTTTTCTTTCTTGGATTTCCTATCATGTGATCTGGTTGGCGTAAAACGTGATTTGTTCAAGCAATTCTTCTCATCTTTAAATTTACAATGAAGCAATTTATCTCAAAATGGTTGGCACAGTATTACTCCATTTGTAATATTTTTCTCTACTCTCTTTGTTTTCACAAGAATTTAGATTTTGTTGCATCTATTATTTTAAATAGTAGAAACATTTTGAACTAGGATCTTACATTCTTACTTTTCATTTTGTTTATGTGATTTTCTCCGCTCGATATGGAAGAGATTTTATTCCACTGCGTGTTGGTGTCTACCTCCCACAAGGAAAGACATTGAAAAGTAAACATTGACGTCCCCAAAGTGTTTCTTTCAAAAGGCCAAGACAAAAAAGAAACTCATATGTTGTCGTTCTCCAACAACGTCCAACATCCAACTACCATTCCAAAATCGTATGCTACAAGTCGATGCCCAACTGGTTTAAACCCTTATGCATAGAGATTCCTGGGCAATGACTATTCTTCTATGGTATAATCTTTAAGCAAAAGTTATCCCAGTTCACAAGTTGGTGATGAGAGTAGAAGACACTCGTATACAAGTTCGCCTTCCAATGACCATTTCATTTCGTTTTCAAAATATAGTAGTAGTACATGGGTGGTGACTACATTTATGGTAAGGCTTTCTTATAATTTGTTGTTCTCCACTAAAAACCTGCATTTTTACCACCAAACCCTGTGATTCAGTGGGAGGAGCAGGTTTTAACGTATTTGTTATATTTTTAGTTTTAATTTTGGAGCATTTATAATCATAAATAGGGTTTAAACAATTATAAAAAAAGGGGGTCTTGACCCTCAATTAATGAATAAAAAAGTTTTCTTTAACCAACTTAATCATAGTTTAGTATATATCCTCTTTCTTACAATGACTACATGGAATATACAATGACAAATGTAAAAGATAAAAATTAAAGATAAAGGGTATTATTAACTTTTTAACATAAATTATTAGATTTAGGAAAAAATCTCTTTATACAAATAAATAACTTAAAAACTTTTTTATTTAATAAGTGAGAGTTAATGACCTCTAATATAATTTTGTCTATTAAGTTTTAATACATATCAATAAATGGTTGCAAATCCTATCAAAGTGAGATTTCTTATGCAATGAAATATTGTTTTCTATGTAATGCCATTTAAAACTTAAAATGAAAAACATTACTGATGCAGAACTCCAAAATTAAAGAATTTGAAACTTCTTAAACACACACTTTGGATAAACTATGAATAAGAAGAAATCTTCAATCCTAATGAACACCCAATCAATTATATGAAAGGAAACACATATAATAAAGTTGATTTGAAAACAAGAATAGAAATTCGCCATAAGTGTTTATCTTGATAAGAATTATATTTTTGATGCAATAGAAGAAGACAAGAAATTCTTCCTTATAGAATTCGTTATTCAACCAATCTAACCCTAAACATTGTTTATTATGATGTATTTATAACTCTTGAAAAGAAAGAAACTTTAACTACGTAAAAGACTTTTAAACATGGGCCTTTTCACTAAAATAATTAAAGCCTAAACTAATATTTTTAAAATACAACCCATTAAACCTAAAAGTTTTAAACAAGCTCAAGGCATAAGTAGTGAGGTGCTAAAAGTTATGGTTTTAACAAAAAATAATTAATTAAACAAGAATGAAAGTTTTCTTGCACATTTTGCCCAACTTGATTCATTATGATGCTATTGGCCCTCATTGTCTCTTGAGATTCCATGCCATCTACAATTCGACCTATGTAGAATTGAAACGCTTATTTGAGCTTCTTAGCTTTTGATCTTATTATTAGTCCCTCTAACATTACTAGCTTATCTTTGATTCCATATCTTTTACAAAGTACCATGGTTGTGATTGCATCATCCCCTCCCTCTTTAAAAGGATTCGTTCTCGAATCTGAATCAAAGTCAAAAGAAGACAAGTCAGAAACATTAAAAGTAACACTAACATTTATACTTACCTGACAAGTCTATCTTATATGCATTGTCATTGTTGCATTCCAACACTTGGAATGATCCATCTCCCCTTGCATCAAGTTTCGACTTCCTTTGTTATAGAAACCTTTCTTTTCGCATATGCACTCAAATCCAATCACCCTGCAACAAAGTCACAACACACTAGGCAAATTTGGGTCAAGGTTAGTGTTAGTAAACAAAGTTTCCTTAAACTAAATCAAAATTAAAGTTCTCTTGTCTAAGTATGCACTCTTTAACTCTCTCTCTCTTTTGCATACAAACATAGTTAGATCTTAACTTTTTTTAACTCCTTTCAATTTCTCTTTGCTCATTTTTCACTTTCTTTTCTTTCTTTTCACTCACTAACTTCTTCTCTCTTGCACATTCCACTTTCTTTTCCTTACTTGTGCAGTCACTCACCATTAGGCCTTTAATTTTATTCTTTTCTCTCATGGATTCTTTTCTCTCTTCTTTCTTTGTCACCTCACTACCTGAATCCCCGCTTGATGATTGTTGAATTTTCAATTGTTCAAGGTATGCTTCTTTGGGTGATAAAGGAGAGGGTAACTTTCTGCCCATTATACATAAAAATACCTATTCATGTACCCATCATGAATAACACGTCTATCAAATTGTCATGGCCTACCCAACAATATATGACCAGCTTGTATAGACACGACATTACATACAACTTCATTCGCATATCTACCGATAGAGAATGCAATAACAACTTGCTTAGTAACTTTAACTTCACCACTTTCATTCAACCATTGTAGTCTATATGGGTTAAGGTGTTTATCACATTTCAGCCCCAACTTTTCTACCAAAGTAGTATTAGCCACATTAGTGCAACTACTCCTATCTATAATCATGCTGCAAGCTTTCCCATCTACTAAGCATCTCGTGTGAAATATGTTCTCCCTTTGTTCCAGGCTATCGTCCTTTACACTTAAGTTCATTGCACGTCTAGCAACTAAAGATTCACCCTTTATAGAGTACTCAACATTCTCATATCATCAGAAAAATCTTCTAAAGGTGGTGTACTTATGTCACTACTATCAGACTCATTACTATCATTAGACTTAGAAACAATTTCACCACTATTAATAGCATAGTCTTCCTATTAGAACAATCAGATGCATAATGACCGCGCCCTTGACATTTAAAACACTTAATATCCCTATGATTTGAAGGTTTAGAGGATGAATTAGTGGTACCTTTTTGAATTAAAGTACTCATCTCCTTGCCTTTGTTTAACTCGTTGCCTTTCTCCTTGGAATTTGAATAGTGCTCATTTTTGCTCCATTTTGGATTCCATTTACTATTAGAATTTGAGAAAGACTTGGTTGCCCTCCTCTCTTTTATTGTCTCTCCACTTTTATGACAATGTTCACTAGGTCCTTCATCTCTACATAATGTTGTAACTCAACCACATCATCAATTTTCCTATTCAATCCACTTATGAACCGAGTCATTATCACCTCTTCCTCCTCTTCTATGTTAGCTTTAATCAATAGCATCTCCATCTCCTTGTGATAATCTTCTATTGATCTAGTTTCTTGTATGAGTCTATGTAATTGTTAGTGTAACTTTCTATATTAATAAGATGACATAAACCTCTTCTTCATCACTCTTTTCATCTTTTCCTAAATGGATTTAGGTGATTCCCTAGTCTTCCTCCTATTCTTTACCAATTCATCCCACCAAACTAATGTATAATCGGGTTGCTAATCTCACTTTCATAACTTCAGAATAGTTGTAACAAGTAAAAATCATGTCCACCTCTGTTTCCCATTCCAAGTATACTTCAGCATCATTCATAGTTTTGAAGGACGGAATTTTCATCTTGATGGCATTAATGTTGTTATCTTCATTAATTCTCTTGTATATCCCATCCATTCTAGTAGAAAACTTCTTGAACTCACTCATGAATGCCTTATACATCACTCTCAAATTAGGCACATTATTATCCTCCTCATGTAATGTTTCCTATCCATCCTTTCTATCGGACATTTTTATGACAAAAGCTGCAAGAAAAATGGTTAGCAATAAAAGATAACCTCATAAGTCACTTCATTATATGTTTCTTTTCCCGCTTTTAAGCTTACACATTACCTTTTCCCACTCAAACTTGATGTCATTAATTGCACTTCAGAATTCAATTTCCAGTCAAGGTAATGCATAAATAACGAATTAAGATTTAGGAATGAAATGAAAATATCTAAGAAAAAAGATGAGCACAAATCTAGAAGCAAGTGTACCGAAATGAATGAAGGCAAAATGGACACATAAGAGGAACGGATGTGTGATGCCTAAAAAATACAGAATTTAAATTAATAAGAATCAATCTGTTAATTATGGTGTAAATGGAAACAAAAAGAAACAATAAGAAATTAAAAAATAGAAACTTAGAATGAAAGAAAATGACGAAACTAATGCATAAAAGCGAGAATTGAAATTTTTCTAGTGGAAAAATCAACTTGAATGCAAAGATGTAAAGACACTAAACAAAATAGGAACCCAACAAAAGAAAATCCTATAATCACGCCAACCCTAAAGATAACTGTTTTTGCAATTGATTTTTTAATTGATTTTTTTTACTGTAGCAACATTTTCTTTTTGTTTAGCTACTGATCTTTTTCATTTTTTTCCCAGAAAGCCACGATAATAAGATGAACCATAATTTCGAGTTCTAATGGAAGATAACAGTAATAACATCACATAAACACAATATAAATAAGAATTTATCCTAATTCAAACTCTGATACCAAATGATGTGGAACCCTAAGGCTAAAGAACCCGAAACCCCTTAAACACACACTTTGGATAGAACATGAACAAGAAGAAATCCTCAACCCTATTGAACCCCCAATCAATTATATGAAAGGAAATGCATATGATAAGGTTGATTTGAAAAATAAGAATAGAAATTCACCACAAGTGTTTATCTTGATAATAATTATATTCTTGATACAATAGAAGAAGATAAGAAATCCTTCCCTATAGAATTCGTTATTTTACCAATCTAACGCTAAATAATGTTTATTATGATGTATTTGTAACCTTTAATGCTAAACTACATAAAAGGCCTTTAAACATGACCTTTTCACTAAAGTAATTAAAGCCCAAACTAATATTTATAAAATATAACCCATTAAACCTAAAAGTTTTAAACAAGCCCAAGACATAAGTTATGGATTGTCGAAAGTTATGCTTCTAATGAAAATAACTAATTAAACAAGAATGAAAGCCTTCTTGCACATTCCGCCCAACTTGATTAGTTATGATACCATTCGCCCTCATTGTCTCTTAAGATTTCATGGCATCTACAATTCGGCCTATGTAGGATTGAAGCGCTTATTTGAACTTCTAAGCTCTTGATCTTGTTATTGATTC
>JANTPM010000008.1:7648358-7658865 GCA_025434745.1 Erythroxylum divaricatum
GAAAAACCTTCATCAACTGAACGTTTTTTATACTAAGTTTTGAGTCCCTGTACACTCAGTGCAGGTGTCATTCTTTCCACGTATTTTAATTTATCATATTGACTCGTCTTGACTAGGATCCAACTCTCTCGAATTAAATATTAAAAGTAACAAAAGCACCATTGCTAACTATAATTAGCTCTTCTGGTTTCTTCCAATAGTGTAGGTAGGTCCACACCAATAGCTTTTTTTACAGTTTTTAATTAAATCTTTTTTCCTAATAATTTAAGATAGAACTTTATAATTAAAAATCAATCATGCATGGTGAAAGATATTTATATTGAATTACAATTAGAGTTTTCCGAGAGTATAAGAAAATATTATTTTATATCATTTTCAGAAATTGAAGTAATTTTCTTAGTTGCCAAATCACTTTCTTATTTTCTCTCTTTAAGGCGGTGCAATTCGTAATATTCTAATAATTTATTTCTTATTATGTGTATCACTCTTCTTCGAAATTAAGTTAATTACGTTGAATACTCCTGAGCCACTTTTCTCACTTATTTAATCACATAAATACACAAATTATTAGCAAGTCTTGATCAATGATAATTAACACCATCATATTTCTGCTCATTCAGTAAACTTCATTGAATGGCCACTTCTTTCAACTTATATAGTGAAATCAATAAAAAATTTTAATTATTCAACACTAATAAAAAATTCAAGTATAAATTCTCTATGGGTATGAATATATTATGAAGTAATCATATAAGGTGATTGGACAATAATTAAGGGAGTACTTGGTTCATGGGTTCAGAAGATGTCTATGGGGGTATGGGAATGAATTGTATCGGTTGGTTATCTATTATCATTATATGGACAGTATTTTAATACTTGTGTTTTGCTGATTACTCCATACCGCCAAATATGTGATGAATAAAAGTCATTCATTTTTTTTAGTGAAATAATATAATTAATTAAATATAATTAATTAAAATTAAATATATTCTAAATATAATTAATTAGAATATTAAATATAATTAAATATAATACATTAAAATTAAATATAATTTAATAGAATATATTAAATTTTGATAAAAATATTAACAAAATTTATTTTTTTCTTTTTTAGCAAAACAATATAATTGATTAAATATCATTAATTAGAATATATTAAAATTAAATGTATTTAATTATAATATATTTAAATTTATGTGAAACAAAATTTTAATTAATTTTTATTTTTAGAAAAACAATATAATTAATTAAATATAATTAACTATAATATATTAAAATTAAATATAATTAATTATAATATACTAAAATTTAATATCAATGTTAACTAATTTTAACTTTTTTCCTTTTTGAGCAAAACAATATAATTAATTAAATAACATTAATTATAATATATTAAAATTAAATATAATTAATTAGAGTACATTAAATTTGATGTAAACTTTTAAATTTTAAAATTTTTCTTGTTTAGTAAAACAATATAATTAGTTATAATATACTAATATTAAATATTAACTATATTTAATTAGAATATATTAAATTTTGATTTAAAACAAAATTTTAACAAATTTTATTTCTCAGGATTTTCAACAAATTATCATTAGTAATGGTAATTATTTTTTCGTTATAACCAACCATCATAATTATAATGATTATATTCACTTTCATTCTTTACTATATTCATTCTCTTTCAAATTATTATTACTCAACCTAATTAATAAATTAAAATTATATAACAAATTAATCAATTACCTAACTCAAATGAAAAAAAATTACATGAAAATTTTCTCTAGTCTGAAAATTAGCATTATTGATACTAGTCAAATATTTCATTGTCGAATATTAATAGACATACTTATAAAATCACCAGCACTTTGATTATGGAGAGCGTGGCAGGCAATACTTAACATACTCAAGATAATACGATCTTCAGATGAACACATTACAATAAAAATCAGTCTTTGAAGAGATCGATCATTTTTTATTATACATTTTGTCATTTTTTAGCTTTATTTATTTTACTAATTTATCAAAATTTCTTATATACCAAGTAATTCTCTTTTGTAATAATCAATTATCTTTTTATTTTAATAAATTTTAATATTTTGGTACCTTAAAATTTCATTGTCTAAAATTTTCAAAACTCACCTATATTATCGACAGAATTTAGATATAAATTATGGTAGAATTTTTCGATGACGTGTCCACATTTTACATTAACACCAAGCATTGACATATCAAATAATTAGCTCAAAGAAGTTTGGTGAATAGTGTACTATCAGACTTATGCATATTCCGCTTTAATGTAAAATTTCAGACTGAATATGATGTCGATAATGATGGTAACGTTGTACTCGATTCTTCCTCTATTCTTCTTCAGGCCTAAAGATTATTGGCTACTTCAATTCTTTCTTTTTGTTGTGACTCTCATGATTGCCTACTGAATAAGTTATTATTTTCATCATATAAAAATTATTATTTTTATATTATTGCTAAATTCTGTTGAACTAAAAATTATTCTTTTAACATATTAATGTTAGGAAATATCACTTATTATCTAATTTAATTTTTTATAAATGTTAATATGAATTTATATGTTTAACTTACTTTCATCTTGTTGTAATCTTTATAGTATAAAATGTATTGACGTTAATAATATTGTAAACATGAAATTAGTTTTGTAAAGGATTGCAAATAGAGTTAATTATTTTTGAAAGAGTTGCTGCGACAACATTTCCATCTAGAGAACGGTGGTGCTCTGTCCCGCTTGTGACTTCAAACGCTCATGAAATAGCTAATTCTATAGTGCCAGCTAACAGACAGTATCTTTCGCAGCTCTTTGTCATGGGGTCCATTCAATTTTACCCACCAACTTGAGGACTCTCTCTAAGATCTCTAACTTTTTGCCTCTCCTTGATTTGTCTCTTCTATCTGAAAACATTTAACTCTGACGTTGTTTGCAAACCGAATACCAAAAGGGGTCTAGGCCTAAACCATATCCGACCGTCCAATGATACACTCTTGACTAAATTAGGCTGGGCCTTGATCAATCAGCCCACAACCATCTGGGTCAAAATCGTTAAGGCTAAATATCGTTTAGGACCTAACCCTCTCCATGTGAGCATCGACCGGAACGAAGCTTCGGACATCTGGAAAGGAATCTCTTCTACCTAGCAGTATGTTCGGCAAGGTATGGGATGGCAGTTGGGCAATGGGAGGCGCATCCACTTCTGATTGGATAACTGGCTTAATGAATGGGGACCTCTCTTATTAGAAGCTCCTACTCCTCTCCCAGATAGCCTCTTTTATACCACAGTAGCCGAATTGGATGATGAAACTGGTAACTGGCAGTGGAATTTGTTCCAACATTTTTACCCTCCATGATTTGTATAGAGCTTTCGAAGATCCGGCCCCAAGTTGGGGGCACTGAGGACGATAAGATGATTTGGGGGCCCATTAGTAATGGGAGATTTACGGTAGCTTCCACCTACGATTTAATCGAAGGTCGCAATACGGTAGCTCACAATGGACTCTAGACCTCTATCTGGAAATGGACTGGGCCTTAGCGGATTCGAGCTTTTCTGTGGCTTTTGGCCAAAGGCAAACTTCTAATAAATCAACAGCGCGTGGCTCGTTAGCTCACCACGGATGGCCGTTGTCACGCTTGTGGGCAAGACGAATATATCTTGCATGTCAACAGGGATTGCCCACGAGTGAAAGTTTTCTGGGGTACATTTCCCTCCATTGGGAGGGACACGGGTTTTTTTCACCATATAGTGGATGAGTGGGTGGTCCACAACCTCAGGCGGCACAGCCAAGAATTTCAGGTTAAGTGGACTACGCTATTTGGGGTAGCTTGTTGGTTCCTCTGGTAATGACAGAACCGAAGCATTTTTGAACCTGGATTCTTGTGGCCAGAAACCAGTATGCGTGTGATGCTGGACTATGTCGCTTGGATCGAGAGAGCGATAATGGCGGAGAACTGCGTAATGCAGCAACACAGGTTACCTGCTGGCACTCTAGTAGGATGGACCAAACCAGCTCAGGATTGGGTCAAACCGAATTCAGATGGGGCTGTTACTCAAAGGACCAATATTGTCACAACTGGGGGAATAATTAGAGACTGATAGGCAACTGGTGTGGTGGCTTCCTCCACAACATAAGGAGGGGCTCGCCTACTACTACAGAGCTCTGAGACGTCCACTCGGGGCTGTCGTAGGCGCTGGGCTACCGACGTGTTATTGTCAAAGTGGATTCTCTTGAGGTAATTAATATCCTCTCTTCTTCCAGGGTAGTTTTAACTGATGATTTTTTGTTGGTGGCAGGTACATGAAGACTTTTGCAACGAGACTGGGAAGTCCATCTCCAACATGTGTATCGAGAAGGAAATCAATGTACAGATCGGATGACTTTTCTAGCAGTAGCGTTCAACCCAGGCTTGCATATTTTGTAGGAACCCCCAGTAATCATACAGGAGCAACTTCAACGCGACCAGCATGGCGTCTTATACAAAAGAGGCCTACGATAATTAGGGGTTGTTTGTTTGTGTAGATCTTTTTAGTTTCCCTTTGTAGCCAAAAAAAAACTTTGACACTGTTTCAAAGCAGGAATATATTCTTTCGGCTTTTGTTTTCTTTTCTCAAGATCATCAATAACCATTCTTTTGCACTTCAAAGGCAAAAGAAACAAAAATTCATACCCAGAAGTCCAAATCCCTTTATTTCTTTCTCTTTTTTAAAAAGGCCACGTTTCTAACAAAAAAACAGTTTAAAACTATCATTATCGAGTTTTCCCATTATGATAAGATTGAGACTCGTATGTAGAACATGCCTCACGTCCTTTAGTGTAAGCTCATAATCCATTCTTGTTACTTAGACAACTTTGTTTGTGCCAATATTCTGACATTTATCTTCATTCCCCATTTTGAAAATATCAAAGACTACATTTGTAGGATGAGAAGAAACTTTTATATGGGGTGACATGAATTGAGGCATCGTCATCGATAATCCATAAATCACAGTTATAGGTTATATTAGGATAATTATCAATATTAATGAATAAAACATCTTTCTTTGTAGCCATAAGGGTAGTATTTTTATCTTCTCCTTTCTTTTGTTTAATTTGAACAAGTTTAACTTTTCTAACCTTTTGGTCTCTCTTAAGGATCTTAAATTCAAATTTTTTATCGCAATAGTAGCAAGCAAGTCTAGCACATGACTTCTTCCTTTGGACTAACCTTAGGGTTTATTTCTTCCTCGGTTCTCACTTCTTCCTCAATTTTCAAGGAGATTTTTCTCTGAATGCTCCATGGAACGGCGTTCTTTTCTTTTGGCTTCTTTATTCAAAAGACTATCACTTACAACATCCATTTTAAGTTTTCTACCTAGAGCAAAGTTACCGAGAAGTAGTACATCAATGGTCATTTCTACCTTTAGTAGCTGATTGCCAACTCCTTTGAAGCTATTCAAGTTCTTGATCATGTTTTACCTATCTAGTTATTCTAACTTCACCAATCAACTCATGAGATGCACCTTATTGTGTAACGTCTTGTTTTGAATCATTGATTCAATCTTTTATCATCTCGTAGTCATTTAAGCAATTTGATACATGTTCGAAAAAATTTTCATCCATGTACTTTTGAATCATAACCACTAATTTTCAATTCAATTACATCCGGTCACTGGATGAATTTTTGGAATTAGTAATTGACTCATGTAAATATTTGCAATATAAACGATCATCCATCACTAGCTTCTGGTGGGAATAAATTTATGTTATCAATTTGAACATGTCAGTATCCTCAGCGATCGAATCCTCCATCGGAAGAAGAAGAGCACTAGAATTTTGGATTGTGCATATGTAATTATTGAAAGAAATAGAAGAAGGAGAGTGATTGAAAATGTAATTGTATTGTATTGGTTGCTTTGATCATGAGTGGATTTACACTGTATTTATACATGTATATGATATCTACAAAGATAAAGAAGATCACAAGATAAAATCAAATACAATAAAATCATATACAATAAAATCAAATACATTTAAAAGGAAATTAGATAATTGTTGTTGAGATTGCATAAGGATTTGCATGTATCTGCATATGTTTATCATCTCCCCTCATGATCACGGTGGGTAGCCATAGTGAGCTTGCCACGAAAATTTTGAAAGGCAGAGGAAGGTAGAGCCTTGGTCATAATGTCGGCAATTTGATGACTTGAAGGAAGATGTTGAATTGATAATGCTTTGTTAGTGACTAGATCTCGGACAAATGAATACCAATTTCAATGTGCTTTGTACGAGTATTATTGATGGGATTGGCAGCAAGAAACGTGGCACCAAGATTGTCACACTAAAGAGTCGGTGGCAAGTCAGAAAAACCAATTTCGCCAAGAAGAGATTTAGGCCAACAAACTTCAGCAATAGCTAGAGCAATACTTCGATACTCGACTTCGGTGTTGGATCTAACAACTGTTTGTTGTTTCTTGGAACTCCAAAAGATGGGGTTTGGACTCAAGAAGATACAATAACCAGATGTAGATCGACGATCATCAGGACACCCTGCCTAATTAGCATCACAATATGCATTTATAGAGAGAGAGGTTGTGTGAATTAAGTGGATACCAGAAGAGGATGTGGAACGGAGGTATCGAAGTATCCATTTAACAATAGTCTAGTGAATGTCGGTAGGACAATTGAGAAATTAGGACACTTTATTAACTGCAAATTGAATGTCAGGACAAGTAAGACAAAGGTATTGGAGGGCACCAACAGTGCTTCTGTATTCAGAAGGATCAATGAGAGGTGTACCATGATTTTTGGATAGAGGAAGAGTAGAAGTAATGGGTGTGATGGCGGGTTTGGACTGAGCAAGGCCTGTGCGAAGAAGAAGATCTTTGGTATACTTAGTTTGGGTAAGGAGAAGGCCTGTAGATGTGGTTGTAGCTTCGATGCCAAGAAAATAATGAAGAGGACCAAGATCTTTGATAGAGAAGGCAGAATTAAGTTCAGAAATGAGATGGGTGAGGAAAGATGGGGAGGAGCTAGTGAGTAAGATGTCATCAACATAAACTAGGAGGAATGTGGTATGGGAGGAGGTGGAGTGAACAAATAAGGATGTATCAGATTTAGTGGAAGTGAAATTGAGTTCAAATAATTTTTGACTTAAGCGATGAAACCATGTTCGTGGAGCTTGTTTCAGACCATAAAGGGATTTGTGAAGATGCCATACATGAGAAGGTCGATGAGGATTAATAAAGCCAGGGGGTTGGGTCATGAAGACTGGTTCATGAAGATTCTCATTAAGAAAGGCATTATGAACATCAAGTTGACAAATGGGCCAATTTTTGGATAGGGCAATAGTAAGGATGAGACGAATGGTCGTGGGTTTGATAACAGAACTAAAGGTGTCAGTGTAGTCAAGACCCAGAGTTTGATGATATCCTTTGACAATAAGACTAGCTTTGTAGTGATCTAGGGAACCATCAGAATTTCGTTTAGTCTGAAAACCCATTTACATCCAACAATGTTGGCATTAGGAGGTGGAGAAACAAGGGTCCAGGTATGATTGCGATGGAAAGCATTGAACTCATCAAGCATGGCTTGGCGCCAATGTGGAAATTTGTTTGCTTGAGTGAAGGAAGTGGGATCTGGGTCGTTTGAGGGTTGAGTAAAGGTGAAATAGGTAACATAGTCAGAAAGAATCCGAGGAACACGCGTGTTGTCACGTGTGCGGGTGGTCATGTGGTGTTGAGGTGGTGGAGACGATATATGTGGGGGTGGTGGAGATGGCATGGCTGGGACTGGTGGAGAAGAGAGTGGTACAGGTAGTGGAAGAGAAATAACAGAGGAAGAAGATATGGAGGATGAGGGTGGGGAGGAAGTGGCAAAGGGAAAAATGGTTTGAAGAAAGCAAACATGACATGAGATGTGAATTTTGGAGGTGATAGGATTAAAGCAACGGTAGCCTTCGTATTGTAAAGAATATCCAATAAATACACGCTGCGAGGACTTGGAAGAGAGTTTGCCCACATGTTGAGACCCAAGAAAAGGGAAACAAGCACACCCAAACACACAAAGGTGAGAGAGATCAGGTGGGTTGAGGAAAAGAGCTTCATGTGGGGACTTTTGATTAAGGATAGGTGTGGGAAAAAGATTGATAAGATAGGTGGCTGTAGAAAAAGCATCGAACCAAAATGACTTGGGTAAAGAGGAATGAAGAAGAATAGTAAGGCCAGTTTCAGTTATGTGATGAATTTTACGTTCAGCAAGGCCATTTTGTTGTGGAGTGTGAGGACACGAAATACAGTAGGAGATGCCATGTGTGTTAAAAAGGTGACAAATGGACCTTTGATAAGTTCAGGAGCTCCATCGCATTGGAAAGATTTGATAGTGGATGAAAAAAGGTTTTCAGTTGTAGTTTTGAAAATTTGGAATTGAGAAAGCGCTTGACTTTTGTGAGTTAAAAGAAAAATCCAGGTGTAGCGACTAAAATCATCAATGAAAATAATGAAATAGCAGTAACCAAAAATTAAGAGAGATGGAGAGGGACCCCAAATATCACAATGAATAAGTTGTAAAGGCATAGTGGAAACGCGAGATGATAATTGAAAAGGAAGACGGGTGCTTTTTACTAGTAAACAGGAAGTACAATTATTTAGTATATTTGAGGATATTTTAAATGGGAGAGACAATCTGGAAAGTATGGCGGAGCACGGATGACCTAGACGTTGATGCCATATATTGAAAGCAGCGGAAACAGCCTGGAAAGCAATTGGATTTTGAAAGTGGAGTGGGACCTTCATGGGATAAAGGTTATTGTGGATGGATCCCGCGAATAGTGGTGTCTTGGTGTTGAGATCCTTCACAATGTAACCAAATGGGTTAAATTCAATAAGACAGGAGTTATCTTTGACAAATTTAGCTACAGAAAGTAAATTAGTGGTAAGAGTGGGAACAATTAAAACATTATGTAGATGAAGAGGACGAGTCACAGTGGATAGGGTGACATTACCAGTGGAAGAGATGGGAAGGGTTTGTCCATTACTTTCAATCACTTGATGGGGACCACTGTATGGAGTTTCAGAGTCAACAAGGTGGGGAATTAGATGTGTCTTGGATATTTAAGGCAATAAAGGCAGTGGACAGGTGTTTAGGATCAGGTGGAGGGTGGAGAGGACGATTTCGAGATTCGGAGTATCTATACCGACAATGGGCTGCAACATGACCCCATTTCCAGCAAATTTGACATTGGGTTGGGGGTTTATTTGAGGGATTGAGCTTGGAAGAATGATAATTGGGTTGGGGATTAGAGGGGTAGGCTTGTGGGCTATGGTTATAAAGTGGTGTGGGTTGAAAGGCAGGGGCCTGATCTGTTGGGCCAGAAGAAAATTGGCGCGGCCCAGGTGAATAAGAGAGGGGTATCGGCCCATGGGAGGAGGAGAAAGATGCGTGGCCTTTAGGGTTAAATCAACGCCCTCCTCCTCTGCCTCGATTGTCCCTGTGCATGGAGAGATCGGTGGCTGTCAATAGTCGCCGTGAGGGTCGTGTTCGGTGAGGGAGCTGAGTGAAAGGATAACAAACGCTGCTCGTGGATAAGAAGCTTGGCCCGGAGTTCATCGAAGGAGAGATTGGACTCGCGATGTTCCACCACCATAATGAAGGACTCAAAATCTGCAGATAAACCATTCAAGGTAAAAAGAATAAGGTCAGAATCAGGTATTTTATCACCTATAGCTGCTAATTCGTCTGTTGTTGTTGAGATAGTCGCAAGATAGTCGATAATGGATTTCGATTCTTTTTGAATGGTGTGCAGTTTTCGTCGGAACAGAGAACGTTGGGAGCTTGATTGTTGCATGAAATGTTGCTCGAGAGTGATCCAGAGGTCACAGGCTGTGGTACAGCTGATGGCAAGGCGAGCAATGGAGGTGGAAAGTGAGGCAATGAGGAAGCAGTAGACCAGTCGATCAAATTTTTGCCAATTGAGGTGTTCCGAAGGTTCAATATCAGACGGTGGGGAGATTGATCCATCAACATAGCCAATGAGATCAGAGGTGACGAGGATTGCATAAACTTGGTGCGCCAGATGAGGTAATTGGAATCATCTAATTTTGTGGTTAAAAAATTGGTAATCTGGTTGAATGGTAATGTTGGCGAATTGAGATCTGCCATTGAAGTGTGTTTGAGATGATGTAGATCGAAAAAAAAGGATGCTATGTGTTTGTTGTTTCGGTGTGAAGTTGTTGGTTTGTATGTAGGTTGGGTGTTTGAGAAAATGACTGTTGGCTTGGATGTGTGGGTCGGTAATAAAACTAGTGTATCAGCTCTGATACCATGATAAAACAGAAGAAGGAAAGTGATTGAAAATGTAAATGTATTGTATTACTTCATTATGAGTGACTTTACACTGTATTTATACATGTATATGATATCTACAAAGGTAACGAAGATCACAAGATAAAATCAAATAAAATTAGATACAATAAAATCAAATACATTTGAAAGGAAATCAGTT
>JANTPM010000008.1:7663654-7682599 GCA_025434745.1 Erythroxylum divaricatum
AAAAATAAAAATAAAAATAATAGTTACATAAATATATAACTATATATAATGAATATATTATATACATATATATAGTGGCTATTGTGACTTTTATATATATATAATAACAAAAATAATATTTACATAAATATAAATATATATAATAAATTTTAAAATCACGAGTGTTATAAAATGTATCTAAAGGTATACGGAATTTTGTATATCATAACAAAATAATATGAAAAGATTGTTAAGATAATTAGTAGCTAGTTTCTATTGTTTTAATAAATGAAGTGTTGTCGTTTTAGTTTGTACATAGTAGACTTGTACAGTAGCCTAGTTCTGTTGTATATATGGTTTGTAGTTCAGTATATTATTATGATTAATAAATGTATTTTTTCAAATGAAATTGCTTATTATTATTCATAGCATTATTCACTTTTTTATTATTATTAACTTTTTGTATTTATGAAATTATTTATCTATGCAATTATTATTATTATTATTATTATTATTATTATTATCCTTTTGTATGATTATTATTATTATTATTATTATTGAATTCCTTTTCGATATTTCAATTATGTTGATTATTATTTGTGTAATAATTATTACTATTATTATTATTATTATTATGATTATTATTATTATTATTATTATTATTATTATTATTATTATTTTCAAACCTTCGCGAGAACGAGGACGAGCGCTCGCCCTAGCGAGGATTTGAATTAGGAGTCATTGTACGCCTTTAAACATTTTGATAGCACTTTCACGTAGCTACTTCACGCTTGGAAACTAATGGAACAAATCTATAACAACATTTCCCTATGGAGTTTGAGTGGTGGACACTACAACATTTTCTACACAATTACGGACATGTTTTTATAGACGTGGTTCACAAGTTATCTCAAGTACTTTCTCGCAATCCAAAAAGAAGTAATCTTATATTATTTAAATCTTTAACAGTTTTTAGAAAGAATTAATTGACTTGGTATAAGTTAATTTATTTTAAATTTATAATTAATTTTGATTTATACTTAATATTTATTTTGATAAAATCAACTAAGTTTTTTTTGCACTTAATATTTATTAGTATTACCTTATATTACTTTAATCTTTAACAATTTGCCATTCGTAATCAATGAATTGCACCATTTTGTTGTCTTGTCTTAATAATTTATTTTCAGAAAGAATTCATTGACCCCCTAAGTTGTGACTGGTTAAATTAACTTCTTTAAGCTAATACTGACACAAGGAAAAGAAATTTTCAAAATAGCAAAGATAAAAGAAAAGAAAGCACAATAGTGACTTGAAGAAGCTTCTCCTATTCGGGCATTTGAATTAGGAGCCATTGTGCACCAATCTATAACAACATTTTCCTCTGGAATTTGAGTGGTGGATACTACAACATTTTCTACATAATTACAGACATGTTTTTTCACACGTGGTTCACAGGTTATCTCAAATGCTTCTTTTCAATCAAAAAAGAAGTCGTCTTATATTATTTTAATCTTTAACAATTTTTAGAAAGAATTAATTTACCTAGCATAACTTAACTTATTTTAAATTTATAACTAATTTTGATTTATACTTAACTTATGCATCAAAATTATACAATAATATAACGGACTAACTTAGCAGGGCATTATTGTTGCTCATTTGCGCGGCCTTACCTTGCTAGTTTCTTTTAAAAGCACAAATGTGGTTGTTCTGCATCAACAATTACCATTCCTAAGTCGTAGGCCACGGTCGATGCCCCACTGCTTTAGAGTCTTATGCATAGAGATTTCTGGACGATGACTGGTCCTTTTATGATGTAATCCTCAGGCAAAAGTTACCTTACCCCAGTTCGCATGTGGTGATGAGGGTAGAAGACACTCCTATACGAGTTGTCGCCTTCCAATGACCGTTTCATTTTGTTTTCCAAACATGGTAGCACATGGTTGGTGACCAGATATATGGTAATGCTTGGCGCCCAAGTTCTTCCCCTTTTGTTTATTCCTTCCAATGACCCTTTCATTTTGTTTTCCAAATATGGTAGCACATGGTTGGTGACCAGATATATGGTAATGCTTGGGGCCCTAGTTTGTCCCCTTTTGTTTATTCTCTATCGATAAAGCCTTAACCATAGAGATTCCTGGACGATGACTAGTCTTTCTGTGATATAATCCTTACTCCAGTTCAATAGCTGGTGATGAGGGTAGAAGACACTCCTACACAAGTCGCCTTCCAATGACCGTTTCATTTGGTTTTTAAATTGTGGTAGCACTTGGTTAGGGACTAGACATATGGTAATGCTTTTTTATAATTTATTAAGGGGGCCTTTGTTTGTTCACATGTTTATTCTTTCTGGTTTTTGAATAAATTTATCAAAATCATTTAATTTCACTTGGATGTTCAGACACGCAAATATGATCGCCATTATAGGCAGCGTCCTTATAAGATATATAATTGGTTGAAACATTATTATACCCCACTAAAAACCTGCGTTTTACCACCAAACCCTGAGAGTTAATGACCTCTATTATAATTGTCTATTAAGCTTTTAATACATGTCAATAAATAGTTGCAAAGCCTATCAAAATAAGATTTCTTCTACAATGAAATAGTTTATGAAATCTTATTATTTTCTATATAATGTTATTTGAGAGGGAAAGTTTTGAAGCAACTAGTAATAATTGTTACTTTATGACTAGAAAATCACAAGTTTGAATTACGGAAATAAGGCGGCTCACTCTTTAGCTCGGGTAGCCTTATTATATACAAACCTTCGAAGCTGGAAAACTTGTCCTCCTTGTCTTGGTCTTTTTTTATTGTTAGATAACTCTGATTGTAATCCATCTGATAGGGAAAGGCTTGTAAGATTTGGGTGTATGGAGTAAGCCTGCTGGCCTGGGTTTAGTTTTTAGCCTTTCGTTTTATGGGTTTTCTTGTAAAAAAAAAACTCTATAGGATAATTTGCTCACGTTTTATAACTCTGAATGTTGGGCTCCGAAAGTGAGGTACAACATCAATCATAAATGCAGATGAAGATTGTTTACGTATCTCTTCATATTGTACAAATAACTCATATGTAAGTGTCCCATATTAAAAAAAAGAAGCCTTATTTGGACTTGTGAGTGATCTAACTTTTTGGTAGGCTTATTGCAAATTTAACACCTATTATATTTGTCTTTGTTAACTCTTATAGGTACAATAAAATAATATTTTATTCTCATATTGAATCTTAAAAAACATATTAGCTTTCTTAAAATTAAGGGTTCTAATTCTAAGTTAAAACTTTGCTAATATTAATATTATTGAATCCGTAATTTAACTTTAAAATATTAATTATCAATAATTTATTTAAATTATATAATTATATAAATAGTAAATGATTTTACGAAAAGAGTAGTGTAGATATAAGTCCTTCAATTATAAAACAAAATTCCATTCTCATTTTAGGTAAAAACCCAAATTGATGTTTAACTCCATACGTGATTTGGGACATCACCATGGATGTCAGCTGTTTGATTCATCCCAATGTATTATTTATTACTCGTTCAATTTAAAATAATTATTAAATTGTAGTTCATCTGTGCAAATATCTCCTTTTACTTATTATTTACTTCACTAATAAAATTTACTTCAGTAATAAAAATATTTATTGTTGATTTTGTGACTTGAAGTTTAAAACTTAGATTTGAGCAATATTGCAACAAAAACAATTTTTTTCTTTTAAATTTTCAAATCAAGCATGCGGTCAATCTTATCTGAGAAGGTAAATTAGTAAGATCAGGCGGTAATCAGTAATTGATACTCTTTCATAAAAGGAAGTTTTTAGTTTAAAATCTAATTGGATAGGACTAAATTATTTGTATCAAGGTTATCTCAAAAGGGTTGATTAGTAAAGAAATAAATTTACGTAAAAATTTGAACATCAAACAAAGAATAGTATAATCATATCATAATCTACAGGACATGATATGTTAGCAAACAATTCAGAAAGATTTTTCCACCTTACACGTAATATCATATACTACATAGACATTTTAACCGACAAATTGCTAGAATTCTACCTAAATTTTAGAACTTTCCATATACTTTAAGAAGCTCTTAGCGTACAATGTTGTGCATGGAAACACAACCAAAGTAGAAACCCCTCATATTCATGTATAGATCTATATGTTATTTTAAAGTCGATGCTTGACCTACAGCCAACCGATGGATCTTTCCCTTTGGTGCCTTCCTAATTAACATTTTATACCCCTACGTAAACTAGAAAAAAGGAGCCTCGGTAAATTGAAAATATATAAGTTATATAAATCGGCAACATACAAGCTATAATTTAATTTAAGTTATGATTTAAATAAATTTAATAATAACATGAATATATTACCAAATAGAAATGAAAAATATTTATTAAAAATATAAAGAGTTAAAATAAATAGCCAGAGAGTAAGAATATCACGTCCATTCGGGTTGTCAAGCCCTAGCAGTCTAATCCCAAGCTATATATTAAATAAAATTTAAAATTAATTATTTTTAATCAAATAAATTTATTTTAATCTTTTATTTAATATTTACTATATAATTATTAATAAAATTATTTTATTTTATTAAAATAAATAATTTAAATTTTAACTTTTTATTTAAGAATTAATATTTATTTTAATTTTTTAATTATTAAATCAATTTTTTAAAATGTATATCTTAAAATAAATTTAATTTATTTAGTTTAATTAAAAATTAGACAAAAATAAATTATTCATAATTCTAATTAATAATTAATTTAATTAAATAAATATAATATTAAAATAAATTATTATTAATTCTCAATAAAAATTAATATATTAAATAATATATTTAGTTTATAGAAATCAATTATGAAAAAGTATAAACGGAAAATAAAAACCACATCTTATAGTTTTTATAATTTTTGAAAATTAAAAAAGAAGATAGAAATAAAGACTCAATAAAATAGATTTTTAAAATTTTTTAAAAATAAAATAAAAATAGAAACAGACAAGCTTATATTTTTCAGAATTAGATTCTGTAACATATCCGTAAGCTAACTCTAACATATGTAATCTTTATTAGTTAGCATCAAGAACACTATTTGAAGTGTAAGCTCATATAAATTAAGTAGTGTCATAAAACAGTATTACTCCGAAAAGCAATTTAATATCCTTTTTTAAAAAACTATTTTAGCTTTCACTCTACATAATTTGGTGTCTTGCTGGCTGTAAATTAGAAGTGAGCATGAACATTCCAACGGATTAAGAACAGTGAAAGATTAAATCTTATCGTGGACTTCGTTCAAGTTAGGTGAAGTGTAATTTAATCTCATGCGCACTTGAATTAGTAAGATCGCATGGGTTTGGACTTTGGACATGAGGACATGATCACAGGGTACCTGACAATGCAATTATTAAAGTCGTGCATGAATGTAGACGTAGTTTTGAGAGTTTGAGTAAAAAATAGTATTTATTTTGAGGTTTTTAATTTAAAAAAAATAGATTTATTTTATTAAATTTAGGAATCTACTAAATCTATCAAGAAAAATGGGTATCGATTTTTCATTCCAATTTAAGTTTTAATCACGTTTATTTTTTACTTTTTTATCTCAAGCCTTTGTCCTACCATTCTTTTTACTTCCTTATTACCTCTCAATTCCTTACAATCTTCCATCCTGCTTTATCACATCTCATCAACGAAGAAATTTTTTGTTCTGCGCCTCCAGATATATTTTCTGAAATCCATAATTTTAATTTGATGTTAAATGAATTAGATAGAACCTAGTTTTATCTCATTATAATGGAGCTTTTGCTCTTTTTTTTCTTATATATTCTCGTTTTATGATTTAATTAAGAAAATAACCAATTTGCTATATGGTTGATTATGTGAAAGTGCATATAGTTATAAATTGAACAAGAATCATAAAACCAATCTGTTCCTTTTTTTTCTTTTATAATTATTATTTTGTGATTTAATTTAATTTTTCGTATATGAGGAAAAACACACACACAACGAATCGTCTTCTACCAAACACCTACTCAATTCCAATCGTTCCAACCGCCCTTCCTGTGAACAGACGAACAATAACACAAAAAAAAGTATTGTTAAGATCATTAATATCCTATCAACCACATTACTAGTAACGGTGCCCACCATTTTTTACAGTTTGCCCATCACGTAAGCTCTAAGTACACTCAAGAGTCAAGCCGCCTACACATTTAGATTACTATATAATCCAAACTCCCATAATCATCTTTGCATATGTTTGCATGCAAGGTGTACCCTATCAACCACATTCCTACTCTCATCTCTTTTTCACATGATGATTCCCGATGAATCAAAATGCGCTGTCTCGATCGATTGTATCCCGACTTCAAGCCAACCTACTGATTCTTGCCCTCACCACGATGACTCAAGAAAGAAACTTAACCGGCGAATAGGCGCCATCGTTGTCCTGGTAGTCTCGGCAATCTCCCTAGTATGGGTCATTCTCTGGCCAACAAATCCAGAATTTGTCCTCCAAGACACAACCCTTAATGAATTAAGCCTATCACAAGCAAGCAGCCTTACCACAAGCATGCGAATTACTCTTTCCATAAGAAACCCCAATAAGAGAATTGGCATATACTATGAACAGGTTCGTATTTCCGTATCTTACCGTAACCAAAAGATAACCGAAACTACTAACCTTGCACCATGTAGTTACATGGGTCACAATGAAATCACTGCGCGGTCTCTGTTCTTGAATGGTACTGTGCCTATATCACCATACTTAGCTGCTGTTGTGTGCGAAGACTTCAATGGAAATATAGTGTTGAACTTTAAGGTCTCTGCTAGGTTGAAATGGAAGGTGGGTGCGTTGATGTTCGGCAACTACCGTCTGACGGTGAAGTGGTCCAGGGTATTTCACTTAGAGCAAACACGATGGGTTTCCTCTTTTGGGGGGGGTGGGTAAAGTATCAGTTTGACAGAAGCTGGTCGGTTGAAGTTTAAGCCAAAGACTTGCAGTTTGCTTGTATTGTTAATTAATTAGTGCTTATGCTTATTGTCTGAGTTCAAATAGATTAAAGTCTAAGTGCCTTTCTTGTTCAGTTTATTCAGCCTAATCAATTTCTGGGTTATGGTAATATTACTTTGTGTTATTCACGTTTCTGTGTGTTATTTTTACCAATAAATGTATAAAGAAAATCTAAAGGTCCTAAATTCACATTCACCGGCCTTTAAAACTTTTGTTAATCTCCTCCTATTTTTCTAAACTATGTGAGTTATAGACAAATTCATGATACATGGTCAACGTGAGTAATGGGCTTCTCTTTGCTATGGTTGCGGTTCTTCGTTTTGACAACGACCTTATGTCCAGAGGCCGTGAAATTCATCAAATTCCAGTCACACTGGTCTGAAAATTTCGATGGTCATAGATCAGATAGGACTCTGGTCTCCCGACCAGGCAAGGTGATTGCGCTTTATTTATTTTTTTTTTCGAAAAAATCAAAACGATATTGTTTTACGACAAAACGACATCAATTCGGGTTGTCAAGCTCTGACAGTCTAATCCGAAGCTAGAGAAGACTAGGTCAAAAAGTCGATTAACCCGAGCCTAGGCGGACTTAGCCTAGGCTATTTTGCCATACCTACATTTGAACACTTTATGGAGACGAAACACATCTACACTGGCACACGCTTTGGATCTTACTTCACTGCAACATAGCACGAAAAAACATAATTTCTGAGGGGATTTGATTTGATTTTACTTATATTTTTATGTTATAATTTTTAAATAAAAATAAAAAATATATTTAATTGTTAATTTCAGCGTAATTAAATTTGTATAAATGCTAATAACTACATATTAGATAAAATTTAAAAAATAATTATTTCTCATTAAATACATTTATTTTAATATCTTATTTAATATTTACTATCAAATTATTAATAAAATTATTTTATTTTATTAAAATAAATATTTTAAATTTTAAATTTTTATTTACGAATTAATAATTATTTTAATTTTTAATATTTAAATCAATTTTTTAAATTTATATCTTAAAATTTTAAACTTAATTATATTTATTTATAATTATTAAATTTATTTATTTAGTTTAACTAAAAAATTAAGTAAAATTAAATTATTCATAATTCTAATTAATCATTAATTTTAATTAAATAAATATAATATTAAAATAAATTATTCTTAATTCTCATTAAAATTTAATGTATTTAATAATATATATTTAGATTATAGAAAATCAATTATAAAAAAGTAGAGACGGAAAACAAAAACCACTATTTATGGTTTTTCATAATTTTCAAAAACCTGAAGAAATTAAAACAGAAGAGAGAAATAAAAACTCAATGAAATATATTTTTTAAAAATTTTAAAAAATAAAAAATAAAAACAGACATTTTTATTTTTTTTAGAATTAGATTCTGCAACATATCTGTAAGCCAACTCTTAACATATGTAATCTTTATTAGTTAGCATCAAGACCACTATTTGAAGTGTAAGCTCATATAAATTAAGTAGTGTCATAAAACAGTATTACATCGAAAAGAAATTTAATATCCTTTTTTAAAAAAACTATTTTAGCTTTCACTCTACATAATCTGGTGGATCCCTAATGAATGAGTCTTGGTCATCATGTTTTGTTTCTGAAGCCTATTGTCCTCAAATTTCATGACTCATCCTTTGATTTTTCCCGTTTTCCCCCGTCATTAAGAAAGGACTTAAGTGGAAAGACATGTCAAGCGCCTTTGGCTAATTTATTGTTCAAGTGTTTTCATCATTGAGTAGCTAGTAGTAGAATGGGTGTTAGTATGGATCCTACTCTTTCGCATTTCTTTTCATTATGGGGTTTCATATCATGTGATTTCGATGGCTTAAAACGCGATTTGCTCAAGCAATTCTTCTTATCTTTAAATTTACAATGAAATACATTTTGGGTTGAAATTGCATGATATGAAAAAAAAATTGCAAAAATATTCCTGAAATGTATGACTAGTATTGTAAATACTGGCAGTATTATTCGGTACTAACCGAAACAACAGATACAAATTGGTGCATGAATCTAGCATCGGAGCATTTCTCTCTGTACTATATTTTGGCCGGTACAGTACAATTTTCTTATTAGTGTATTCTTTGGTGTGAAATTCTGCTTGTGTTGTGTTGATTTTGCTGATATGTGGTTGTATGTAAGCTGCTGATATTTGTTGTGTCTTGGAAGTGAAAAGAGAATTTTGCAAAATGAAATTGTGGTGTGTTGCTAGATAGGTAGTCATGAATTGGTGTAAATGGTGGTATTGAGTTGTTGAGGATATTATGTGTGGAGTTAGATAAATGGACAAGGATGAATAAATGAATGACAACAACCTTGATTTAGGCACGTGAAGAATAATGACAAAAATATACAAAATTTGAAGGTTTTTATTGACCTTTTAAGTATTAAACCACAAAAACAAAGAAACGGAAAGACACTGAAAGGGAGCATTCATGTCCCCAAATTGTTTCTTTTAAAAGCCCAAAACAAAAAAGAAACTCATATGGGGTTGTTCTCCATCAACAAGTACCATTCCTAACTCGTAGGCCACGGGTCGATGCCCCACTGCTTTAAAGCCTTATGCATAGAGATTCCTGGTCCTTTTATGATATAATCCTCAAGCAAAAGTTACCCCAGTTCACTTGCTGATAATGAAGATAGAAGACACTCCTGCACAAGTTGTCATCTTCCAATATTGACCGTTTCGTTTGGTTTTCAAATTATGGTAGCACATGGTTGGTGCCTAGACATATGGTAATGCTTGGGGCCCTAGTTTTTCCCCTTTTGTTTGTTCACATGTTTATTCTTTCTGGTTTTTGAGTATATGGAATAAATTTATCAAAATCATTTAATTTCACTCGGATGTTCGGACATGCAAATATGATCGTCATTATAGGCAGCTTCCTTGTATAATTGGTTGAAACATTATTATACTCCACTAAAAAGTGACAACCTGCGCTTTACCGAGAGTTAATGAACTCTATTGTAATTGTCTATTAAGCTTTTAATACATGTCAATAAATAGCTGCAAATCCTATCAAAATAAGATTCTTCTACAATGAAATAGTTTAAGAAATCTTATTTTCTATATAATGTTATTTGAGAGGGAGAGCTTTGAAGCAATTAGTAAAAATTGCTACTTTATGACCAGAAGATCACAAGTTCGAATAACGGAAATAGTTTCTTTGTAAAAAATACAAGAAGAAGGTTGTGTATATATAATAAAAAGTTATACATGTTTAGGACTAATAGGGCATGTGATGCGATTCAATTTTTGGAAGTCTATTTTTAAGTGGAAGAGATGCAAGTTACAACTTTCACTAATTGATGACTGTTCAAGATAGTTTTTATTTTTTAGGCCATTATCATGGTGGCTAATTTCTTCTTTTTCTATGTTGTGGCTGTCACATTTTATGAGTGAGACTGAGACACTTCCTTAGGTTTCAGTTTGCTTCTTATATATTCTTTTTTTTTCTTTTTTCTTTTCGGCTAAATGAGTGTTATGAGTTGTGGTTTTCATTTTTTTTTAAATATTAAAATTATATCATTTGTATGCTAATGTGCAAAGGGACCGGTTAAAGTGACAGTACACATCAACACCATTAACAATGAACTTAACAGTGAGCTATGTTGAATTGATAATTTGATTGAGGGTCAATCAGATCTTCACACAATTCTTTCTATCCTATCACTTCATGTTGCTTACGTCTCTATCAGGTCACACGAGGATCGACACCACATAAACTTATCACCATTGATTGCTTTTGTCATAAAATCTATCAGGTTATCCATTGTATGAATTTTCTGTATGTGCACTGTTCCTTCTTCCACTTTCTCACAAACGAAGTAATATTGAACTCGAGTGTGCTTTGACTTTGAACGAAATGTTGGATTCTTTGCAAGATGCAAAGCATTCTGACTGTCATAATACAGAGTAATATTATCTTGTTTATTCCTAAGTTCTTCCAACAACATCTTCAACCACACTACTTCTTTACTGGCTTGTGTAGCTGCTATATATTCTGCTTCTATTATTGACGTAGCAACAACTGATTGTAGTTTTGAAACTTAACTTACAGCTCCTCTAGCTAGTGTAAACACATATCTTGTAGTTGATTTACTTTTATCAAGATCACCTACATAATCAGCATCAACATATCCTCTGACAGTAAAATATAATCCTCCATAACATAATGCAACATATAAGATTCCTTTGATATATCTGAGAATCCTCTTAACAGTATTCTAATGCTCTCGATCAAGATTTGCCATGTATCGACTAATTATTTCCACTGCATGTACAATGTCTGGTATTATACAAATCATAGCGAACATTAAGCTTCCCACTGCTGATGCATACGGTACTCGAGACATCTCCATCCTTTCTTCTTCATTGTTAGGACTCATACTTTAGAATAACTTGAAATTAACCGAAAGAGGGATATAAATTGACTAACAATCTTGCATGTTAAATCGCCGCAAAATGTTCTTCAAATAATTCTTTTGAGAAAGATAAAATTTCCTATTATTTCTGTCTCAGTGAATTTGCATCCTTAGAATTTTGTTTGATGGTCCCAAGTCCTTCATTTCAAATTCCCTAGCCAACTGTGCCTTCAATTCTTTGATACGATCATTATTGGGGCCTGCTACCAACATGTCGTCTACATACAATAACAAGACTATAAAATCATCTTTCTCAAACCTCTTGAAATATGCACAAGGGTCTGCATTCTGTCTGTTGTATCCAAGGCTCATGATGAAGGAATCAAATCTCTTATACTAACACCTTGGCGCCTGCTTTAAACCATACAAAGATTTGTTCAACCTGTAAACCAAATTCTCTTTTTCTTTTTCTTCAAAACCTTATGGTTAGAGCATATAAATTTCTTTTTTAAGATCTCCATAAAGAAATGCAATTTTCACATCTAACTACTCAAGATGCAAGTCAAATGTAGCACACATCACAAGGATTGCTCGAACTGTGGTGAGTCGAACCACAAGAGAAAATATTTCGTTGAAGTCAATTCCTTCCTTCTGAGCATATCCTTTTACCACTAATCTAGCACGATATTGCTCTACTTGATTGTCACCACTTCGTTTGATCGTGTAAACTCATTTATTGCTAGTAGGCTTTCTTCCTTGTGGTAGTGATACTAGCTCCCATGTCCTATTTTTATGCAGAACTTCAATTTCTTCCTGCATTACTTCCATCCATTGAGATGCATCTGAACTATTCATTGCTTTTTGAAGAGTTGATGGCTCTCTGCCCTCAGTTAAAAATAGTATGCAATATTGCTCTCCATAATATAATCTGAGTGCCAACTCGGTGCTCTTCTTGTACGAGTTGATCTCCGAGTATCTGAAACATCATATTCAACTGGTTCTTGCTCCTCATACTCTGGTCCAACTTTAGAAGAACCATTTTGATCAAATTCCCTTTCCACCTGCACTGTTGGAGTCTCTGAATTCTCTTTTGAAGTGATAACATATTCTATTTGCTCTTGATCATTATCTTCCAAAAAAATAACATCTTTGCTGATAACAATCTTATGGGCAGTGAGATCTCACAAACAATACCCCTTTATTTCTTCAGTATATCCTAAGAAAGTATATCTTCTGAATTTTGGATCCAACTTCGTAGTTTCTTAGGCATTAAACATCACATAGGTAGGACTTCCAAATATATGGAGGTTGGAATAATCCACTGGTTTACCAGTCTACATCTCCATAGGTGTCTTCAACTCAATTGCAATTGATGGAGTTTGATTCACCACATAATAGGCGGTATTAACTACTTCTACCCAGAATTTATTACCTAATCTTGAAGTTCCCAACATCACTCTTGTTCTTTCCAACAGAGTTCTATTCATCCGCTCTACTACTCCACTTTGTTAAGGAGTGTGCGCCATCATGAATTGCCTTTTAATGCCTTCTTACTTGTAGAATTTATCAAATTCTTTACTAGTATATTCGATCTAAACGCAAACACTTGATCTTCATACTAGATTTGAGTTCTACCTACGCTTTGTAAAATTTGAAAGTTAGAAATACATCTGCCTTCCTCTTGATAGGAAACACCTAACATCTCCTCGAATAATCATCAATGAATGATACAAAGAAATTTGCTCCTCTTAGGGATGTAACTGGTGCTTGCCATACATCAAAGTGAATCTATTCTAGAATTTCTTTACTTCTGAACTTTGATGTGTTAAACTTCAATCGATACTGCTTACTCACAATGCAATGCTCACAGAAAGGTAGTGATACCTTTGTAAGACCTGGAAGTAGATTCTTCTCTGCAAGTATTTTTATTACTTGTTATGACATATGTCCAAGATTTTTATGTCACGTCATTGCAGATTTGTCATCTGGACTAGTCACTGCAACGGACGTCTCTCCTTCTTACAAAGTTACTCCATTTAGCATGTACAGATTTGAAACAATCTTCTCTGCTTTCATAAATACGAACGCTCCTTTAATCACTTTCATGATCTTTTTTTAAATCTCAAATCTGAAACCAAGATCATCTAATTGTCTTACAGATAACAAATTCTTTTTCAAGCCCTCCATATGTCGCACTTTTGCAATAGTCTAAGTTATCTCATCATACATCTTTAAATTGATAGTGCCGATACCAGCGATTTTCAAAGCTTGATCATTACATCTGTACACAGATTCCCCAAAGATAGATTCATATTGATAGAACCATTCTCTTCGAGAGATCACATGAAAGTAGTTGCTGAATCGAGAAGCCATACATCAACAAATCTTCTCTTACCTCCAATAGTCGTTGTCGCTTCACAGAACATTGCACCTCTATCATCTGAAGTATTTGCCGCATTTTCTTGAGAAATAGAATCTTTCTTATTCATATTCCAACATTTTATTGATCTTCCTCTCATCACCACCAAGGCCGCCACTTGTTACGAATTTGTCAACCTGTCTTCATTACTTTTGCGCCGACTCTCTTATTCTAGAATAGCATCCGCAATATTGTTGAAGACTAGAGTGTCTGTGTTGTTTGTTAAATTGATGATGAATTGATTATACGAATCTGGTAGACTTTGGAGTAAAAGTTTCGCACGTTTACTTATCTCTATTGTGTGCCCATAAGATGTGAGTTGAAAAAATAGAGTATTTAAAGTATTTAGGTGCTCTATCACTAAAGTGGATTCTGCCATGCATAAAGTGCATAATTTTCTCTTCAGAAAAATTTTGTTGTGGAGTGATTTGGTCTCATATAATTTTATGAGATAATCCCAAATCTTTTTTGCCGTCTTCTTCTCCTCTATGCTTTATAACACCCCATCTGCTAGTGCTAGATGAAGATTTGCAATAACATTTTCGTCCATCTCATTCCACTTATTACCATCTTTGAATGTTGCCTGCCTTTCGTTAATGACTACTAAACAATTATCTTTTCTCAAGATAGCCTTCATCTTTAACTTCCACAATGAGAAATTATTCATATTGAACATTTCAATCTCAAATTTTACTGCCATTGCTTCTATCACGAACAAAATTTTAGCTCCTATTATTTCATGTGAATAGTACCCGTATGTATGAATAGTTTCGTATATATGAATTGTATCGTATGTGTATGTATGAATAGTACTGTACACGTTAATAGTTCTGTATACTTGAATTACAGTAATTACACAGTTTAATACAAAAATAAATGCATAAACGGTTGTCATCTTCTGTGATTACTGTTCACCAAATCGCCAGCAATCTTTGACTTTGGTGGATTTCTTTGTCGGTGCCTACGATTTTTGTGATATCCTATTGTTCAGTCTATGCTTAGGGTTTAGCCCTAGATTAAGTATTGGATATACATGCATAACATTAGTATTTATTGGATATACATGCATAACATTAGTATTCATACATGAATTGATATTAGAACACATTACAAGGATAGCATATGCACTCAATTGAATTATTCCGAGGTATGAAAAATGTTAAGTGATCATGGTGTGAATTATGAGTTAATATGTCTTGAATTTTGGTATGATTGAATTTCAATTAGTAAATTGGAATTAATGTTATGGATTGGGCAATTGATGGATTAAATGTACGTTTGGATTAGGACAAATGTTAAGTGGTAGGATAAATTGATGCTTGAAAATTTTGAATGATTTAGCCTATAATTGAGTGACATTTGATATAGTTAAATGAGTGACAAATGGACAAGTAATTAATTGACAAATTGATCAATTATTGTGTGACAAATGGGCTAGTAAGTGGATGACAAATGGCATAGTTGACTAATGGACAAGTAACCTAGTTAATTGGAGACATTTGGCAACACCTATGCTTGATAAGTGTTGAACATGCCATAAGACATGTGACTATTTAATTACATAACACCTAACACCTTAGCTGGTGAGTTTCTGCAGGAGCAAGTTTCGTTAAGCTCATTTCTCTTCTTCTTTCTTCTCACCCACCATTTCATCTCCCTATTTACGTTCATGCTTTTGTCCAATTTCTATACAAAAATCCATGTTTTACCCTCACAAAATTAAGTAAAAGATCAGCTTGAAGTTGCTCACATGTTCTAGCTGAAATCCAACCAAGTTCTACCCTCAATGTGTGATGTTTCTGCTTGCTTGGAATACTGAATTGGCTTGATCTTTTGAGCTATAATTGGAGTTTAAAATTTAAGTAAATGATTAGTGTTTATAGCATGTTATGATAGAGAATTGATGATGATGAATTACGATGAATTACATATGATGTTAATGATTGATTGTGCTGGAAATTTTTGCTTGAACTTAGAAGTTTTTCTGTTTTGTTTTGGTGTATGAAAATCGTGGGATATAGATTGATTTATCGATGAATTAGTTCTAGATTTGGAGTATAATGAAGGTGGATTTATGGCAAAGAGAGATGTTAATTTGATGTTCTTGAATTGGGAAAGAACTACGACAATATGCATAATAATGTAAAGGTTTCTGGTTTGATAATTTGTGAGCTGCTAATTGAATAATTTTGATCTGAAATAAGAGATGTTATTGATGAGGAATTGGAGTATAATTCAGGCCTAATAGAGGTGTAATTGATGAACTATAAAAAGGTTGCTTAACTTTGGTTATAAAGTGTAAAAAAATCAGGAAAAAAATGAAAGAAAAATTGCTTGAATATGTTAGCTGTAGTGTTTTCACTGAACATATATCGGTATTTTGGAGCCATAACTTAATCTGTAGATATCCAAATAGGATAATTTTAAGTTTACATTAAAGTAGAGACATATGGCTATATTCTACATGAAGGAATCGAATTTTAATTTTGTCTCTAAGAGTTTCAAAATTTGACTTGAATTTGAGTTTTTGGATTCTATCACTGTTTGAGAGCAGTCTGTAGTATTTTGGGCATAACTCTAGGAATAATGAACCAAATTGTATAAAAATTAGTTTATTAGAAACTTAAGACATAGAATAACATATTATATAGAAACCTCAGTTTCTATGTCATAATGGCCATACAAAACTGATCCGAAACCTACCCTGAGAAAATCTAGAAAACTAATAAAGGAATTGGATGGGAACTTTCGGATAACCCATCCCATGATTGTGGGAAGCCATATACGATTGTGAAAAGTGCATGGAAGTAAAGAAAAGGTTCTTTTGTGTGATTCTTGAACTAATTAAGGATTAAGGTATTTAATTATGATGCATTTAAACTTGATTAAGGTTTTAAAAGAACATAATTTGATGTTAGAAAAGAGTTAGTAAATGTATGGTTAATGAATGGAGCATGATCAAGTCTACTTAGGGTATTAATCTAAATGCAAATGGGACATATCCAAGTAACAATATGTGAATGATTATGAATTATTATTAAGGAAAGATACCCAGGATAGTCATTAGGCATACATTGAACATGACATATGAACATATGTGCACAAATGAATAAGGATTTGATTAATCGAATTTGTAATGTGAATTATGTATGGATTGTATGATTTTAGACACTCAAGTTAGAAGTCATTCAGACATTGTCGGATCATCCAGACAATAGCATAAATTGGAGCGTACTGTGAGTCAACTTAGATGATTTCACGAGGATTGATTTTGTTTCTGTTTAATTTCCATTTATTGAACTGATAATGACTTGATTATGATGATTCCGGACATTAATAGTCCGAGGAGTTTGATATTTGGGAATGTATTGGAAGTGTATGATTGTATTTGAGTTCTGACTAATTTCTGAATACTCAACAAAAATTGAATGCTGGACTGAGGTCTGACAAATCTAAGATTCTGTCTGTGCATCATAAGGAAATGTTTTGATGGCATATTCTGTTATTTGATGCATTTTATAAAATGCATGTTCAGATACAGGAATTGTGATCAGAATAGCCAGTCTGAAAGAGCTTTAAGCTCAGAATTCTGCACGTAGAGCTTTGTTCCATGATTTCTATATCTGACTGAGTCCAATGGACCAGTATCTGTATATGTATTTGAAAAGCGCTTGATCACAAAAAATAATAACGAATCTGGAGCCTCATATGCATCTACATTTGTATATTTATGATTAAGAAATTTTTCTGAAATTGTGATGATAAAGTGATGTCATGATATTGTGATTCATTGGATTATACATGTTCCGAAAGAATGCATGTGAGATGTGTAACATTCATTATGTCTTATTGAGATGGAAAATGTTTATGAAATTGGTTAGTTGTGTGATATTTGTGTACTTGACTTGAGTGAAATCATCAACGATAGTTCACTTATTGAATTTGCAAAACTCATCAAAAATTACAACGTGACTTTTTAGATACGAGTCAGGAGACCTAATTCTTAAGATTTTTTAGAGGAATATTTTGGATTAAGATGTGACTCAAAGGTCTGTCAGCTGACATCAAAGGAGTTATAAATTTTATTTTGTAGTTTATTTGAATTATAGAACTTTTGTATAAAGGATTGTAAACTTTCTCATGTTTGGTAATGTAAATTTTGTTTTAATGACTACAATGTAAACTTTTGTGAATGAATGAAATGAAGGGTTAAGGTTTCAAGTATTGTGTATTCTTAATGATGTCATTTAAGAGATTATGTTTGCTCTAGCATACCATTGTCATAGGATATGTTCTTAAACGTCCTCTAAATATTTGGTTATATACAATTTTTAACAATTTGCCCACCGTGTAAGCTCAGGGACACTCAAGAGCCAAGCCACATACACATTTAGATTATTACATAATCCAAACTCCCATAATCATCCTTGCATTTGTTTGCATGCAAGAAGGTATATTCTACCAACCACATTCCTACTCTCATCTCTTTTTCACCAAATGGAACCCAATATAGCAACAAAACCTGACTCGATCATTAATGTCTTGCTTACATTAGTGCGGATCGTTGAAGAGTCTGCTTGTAACGTTTGTGATGCTAAAAAGTTTGCTCTTGAAGCTCGTGATGCTAAAGAGTTCGCTCTTGACGCTAACCGCAGAAAGAATCTTTACCAACGAATACTCATCGGGGTTGGCGCTATCGTTGTCCTAATACTCTTTGCTCGTAACGCTAAAGAGTCCGTTCGTGACGCTAACCGCAGAAAGAATCTTTACCAGCGAATATTCATCGGGGTTGGCGCCATCGTTATCCTAGTACTCTTTGCAATCTTCCTAGCATGGATAATTCTCCGGCCAACAAAGCCAGAATTTGTCCTCCAAGACACAACCCTCAATGCATTAAGCCTATCATAAGCAAGCATCCTTACTACAAGCATGCTTGAACTCTTAGCACTTCTTGCTTAACCCCTCTATGTAAGAGTTACAAAGTTCTTTCAACTCATTATGTAGATGCTGTTAGAAGTTAGACATTTATGTGGCTACGGTGATTGAGATAGATTAGTTTTGAAAATGATTCGAGGTATACATCAAAAATATGATAAAGCTTTGGTATAAAATACGAATTTATATTCATAT
>JANTPM010000008.1:7688159-7698672 GCA_025434745.1 Erythroxylum divaricatum
AAAGACTGACTTGAGCGTCGGAGGGGCTAATCGGGACATAACCCCCGACGTGCCTTCTTTGTTTTGCAGGGACCTTCTCGTTGAAGTTACTACAAGGAGCAGCTAACTTCATGGATCGAAACGGCAACGTTCAGTTCCGCCAAAATCCGACAGAACCAATTTATTTTATTAAATAATTAAGAATTTTTTTGGTAATTGAGCAATAGTTATTGAATAATAACACTAAAATTAATCATAGTAATTTTTAATGTAATTGACAGACTTTTAATTATATATAATTATTTAAAATTTTTAAAAAAAGAATTATATCTTAACTATAAGTTAATACAAAGATGATATTCCTAAGTTTGATCCAAACAATACTCGGTCTGCTCACTATAATTTGTAATAACAAATTAGAATATGACATGACAAGTTAAAGCTTTGCTGCTACTTTGAAGTTAGAAGGTAATTTGATTCTATTTTTTATTTTTATTTTTAACTTTTAAATAAAAATAAAAATAAAAATAAAAAATAAAAAATATTTAATTGTTAATATCAATATAATTATATTTTTATCACTGAAACTTATTTATTTTAATATCTTATGAAATATTTATTAATAAATTATTTTTATTTTGTTACAATAAATAATTCAAAAATTAACTTTTCATTTATATATTAATATTTATTTTAAATATATTATAATTATTAAATAAAATTTTAATTGAAATTTATATATTTTTAAATTCAATTATATTTATTAATAATTATTTAATTTAAAACATTAAATAAAATTTTTAAGTAAAATTAAATTATTCATAATTTGTATTAATAATTAATTTTATAATATTAAATTAAATTATTTACATTTCTTATTAATAATTGATATTTTAAATAATTAAATAATATTTATTTAGTTGATAAATCAAGATTATAAAAAGATAGCAAATAAAACTATTTTCATGATTTTTATAATTTTTGAAAACTTAAAGAAACTAGATAAAAAATTAAAACAAGTAAATTTTTATTAAAAAAGAAAATTAAAAATAAAAATAGAATGGAGTTCATTAATCAAGGCCAAAATTATACGCCCCAAAGCGACGCCGTTGTCGTGGTAAACAATCCCTAATCCCGTTTCGTCACCATCTTTGATTTCGTTTTTCCTTCTGCTTGTGCCCACGTCCTCTGCAATTGGGATATTCTTCCTCCCCTTCTTCTCCCACTGAAGTGAGTTTGATTTGGCTTACTCTTCCTATTTCATTTGAATCACAGGTACTTACCGTTATCCTTTTGAGAATTGATTTTTTTTTCGGGTTTTGGATGAAATATTGTATTGTGCTATTCTTTTATGGGTTAATTATCTATCTTCCACATGCAAATTCGAGTTGATGAAAATTTTATATCAGTCGTCTCTTCTCTGGGTTTGATAGTTTCTTTGTTGTCTGTATGTGATGAAGCTGTAAATTTCTTTTGCATAAGCCAAGTCGAATAGATTGAAACGTGTGATTACCTTTTTCACCGAGTAAAAGTCGGAATTGTTATCCATATAGGAATTGTGAACCGTATATATGGAAGTTACAGGAACCCTTTATTGTCATGTGAATTTTGCTTTACTTTTTCATTGCATTGGTTGGTCCCTATGTTGGCTTTGATAAAATATGCTTTGTGTAGGGCCATGAAGAAGTACGGTTTGCAGCTGAGAGTGCAGCCTTCACATCATAAGAAACTGCCACCTAGGGCTCCACTATCTGCAAAACCCCCTGGGTTTCGCGATGATGATGATGATGATGTGGAGACGGAGATTTTGAGACAGGCTAGTAAGAATAAGTCTCTCAAGGATGTAAGTAAGCCTCTGGATGAATGCCCTTAGAATCCCATGTTCTGCTTCTATAATTTAAAATATGTTAACTTGCTTTTTATTTGTTCTTTGTTCAATCTAGATCGAAGAACAGCATAAGAAAGCATTGGAAGAGGATCCCACAGTGTTCGATTACGATGGAGTCTATGATGATATGAAAGAGAAAGTTGCTCGTCCACGAGCACATGACAGGGAAGAAAGAAAGGTAATTAGATTCAAAACAGAACAAAATGTTGATGATGTATAGGAGCACTTTGCTTCTTCCTCTCTGATAAAGGATGCAAGGATTCGTGAATGTGTAAAATGTGTTTGTTTTGGGGACAATGAGCTGCTATCGGGTTGTGTCTTTGTTAAGGGAGTCATTGTCTCAAACATAAAATTCCTGTGTCCAAACAAAGTCTGGACAAAATTCATTTACTGAACGTTGTTATTCTACTACTAGCAACACTTTTAATGACTTCAATTCCCTTCTTAGAAGTTGTGTTCCACCTAATTGGTAGAATCATGAAGTGGTGATTTTACTTTGACAGTACTATATAAGTTTTAATTTGAGATCAGAAATTCAATGTGTGAAGTAATTTGTGTTACCTGACAAATCTAATAAATATATCGTGTTTGTTGGTTATCTAATTTACTTGACTGCCATAAGTTAAGGATTGTAATTAACCTATCTAGTTGTTTTGCCGAGCCCGAATCAGCTTTATGCATTGTATTCCATTTTTTATTCCCTGTTTCAGCCTAAATATATTCAAGCTTTGATGAAGAAAGCAGAAATAAGACAGCGGGAACAAGAAATAGTATATGAAAGAAAACTCGCTAAAGAAAGAAGCCAAGAGGATCACCTCTATGCAGACAAGGACAAGTTTATAACCAGTGCTTACAAGAAGAAACTAGCAGAGCAGGCAAAATGGATGGCGGAAGAGCGCCTGCGTGAGCTCCAAGAGGCGAAAGATGATGTATGTATAACTTTTTTCTTGGCTTTTATTTAATGCCACAAGTTTTCTGCCTATCAATGTGGCTCCATGCAATCATAGACATAGTTGCTACAGCATGGAGATATGTGCTTTAATATCTGTGGCTCTGTGCTCTTGCTGACAATGTTGACTTAGTAACGGCCAATGCCAAGTTTTTTATGCAAGTAGAAGTTATAGGAAATTATATGAGAACTAGCCATTGCTGTTTGATCTGTTGGCACAGAGCTTTTGTAGCCTTTGATAGTTAAAGGTTCAAGCTGTTGTTGTTAACTCTTTAAGGGTAGTGTTGCTGGCTTCTTTGTAAGTTGGCTTTTACAAGAATGCATTTAATAACTTGTTAGCAGTTGTTTGAATGTGTTTAGAAGTATGCCATATAGAAGCAAATGTCTCACGGTTTGTATAGATAATAAGCTCTTAAGATTGACTAAGAGGTTTGACATTGACTTCCTTTTAATAGAAGAATGAGCTATATGATCAATTCAGACCTCGAAAGGAGGTGCCACCTGTGTTAGGTTGTTACCTACTGAATCTCTCTATAAAACTAAGATGATTCTATGAAATTATGTTATGAAAATGAAATACATATTTCTATGTTTATATTTTATAGGTATTTCTAGATTATTACTACCTCAGGACCCAGGTTATTCACTAGTTACCTATGGGATTTCCCGCAGCTAATTGGTCTACATTGAGTCTCTTGAGACAATAACACTCTTTATGAGGCCACAAGGACATTGAATATAATGATCAAACAATACGTTTTCAAAACTCAAAGAGGCTCTCTTCTTCAGTTTTAAGATTGACTGATTGAAGTCATATTCATTGCATATGGAATGAGGGGGATTAATTTTGTTCTTTTTGGAGACCACTCTAACATGAGAAAGATTTCACAATTAAGTAAAAGATATAACAAAACTTAAAGAAAGCCACTTAGTTTGATTAGGAGAATAAATGGAAGATTTTTACGTTGAAAAGATGCCTTTCCAGCATTCTCTTTTTTAACAGAACAACTGCTTTTGGGTTTCATAATCCATGGTTTGTGGTAGCAGTTTCCTTTCGTTTTCTGAATATAATATGACATTCTTGTCTTCGTTGTTATTATCTTTGAAAGAACTAAGTGTCTTGGTATTTCTTACACTGTCATTGACTCATTGTGTCACCAACATTTGTCCTTTGTCAAATTCTGTGCTAGTATTTGGACGGGATAATCATTTTACTCCTGCAGAGTGCATTTTGTATGCTGTTCTTAAACAGAACAAAGTTGGTACAGTAAACTATTCTTTCTTGTTGATAACTTTTCTGATCATTAGCACATTGTACTTGAATCCTGAAGCTTAGTTCTCATAAAGCAGTCTCCCTTTCTCCTTGTTTTTCCCTCCTGACTTTTTTTTGTTTATTTCCTTGGTTGCTGACTAGATTCTGCACGTCATAGTTTCCATTTAGTTGGCTATATAGATATTCCACCAGTATATTTACTGGGTTTTGTTGCTCTTCATGAATTGATATGCAGAACGACCTGTTGATAGTATTTGCTGTAGTATTTATATTGCCTTTGGTCTGGAAGAAACGGTTTTAGTTTGTGGTCATTATTCGGGATGCCTGTGTTGCAGAAAGAGCATTCTTGAACTAGATAGGAGTAGGGAATGGGTATTGACGAGTTGGGTTTTAATGAAATCTTCTGGTAGGGGGTTGCACTTCCAGTTTTCTGATTCTTGTACGAAAATTGTATATGCATGTCTTTTTCCCTCAAGCTTTGTGTAATATGTATTAGAGCAAGTTTTGAACAATTAGTTATTTCAGTCATTTTTCAAAAAAAACTAGATCATTCCTGTGATGCCTTCCATCCCAGTAATGTTTCATTCGCAACTTGAATACTGAACAGTATTTTTGCCAATTTGCAAACGCAATCTCTGTTTTTATGATTTCTCTCTGGTGTTTCTTGGCGTATCTTTTTTCTGCTGACTCGTAGTGTGAAACGTGTTTATTAAAATGTTAATATTTAAGCATAAAAGGTAGAATTTCCTCTTGCTCGTGCTCAGTTGCTGATATCTTTAACATGTTTATTATCTTCTTCTGAAGGTAACTAAGAAGACTGACATAAGCGACTTCTACTTCAACCTGGAGAAGAATGTTGCTTTTGGCGCAAAAGAGAAGGAATTGAGGAAGAAAGAGGTTAAGAAGCCAGAAAACCAGGATAATGATGTGCCTGCAGAAACATCAAACAGAGATCGTTCATTGCCAAATTCTAAACTGAATTTGGAGGGCAATCAAAGTGAAACTTCTTCTCCTCAAAGGGGAAGGGATGAGTCCTCAGATCATACAGCGGTTCCTGTTGAACCAACTTCAAGCATTCCAGCGGCAGAGACATCTGGAAGGGCAGGTGAGCAACCATCATCAAACGAAACAAAGCGTGATCACCACAAAAGAAACGAGGATGCTGTAGCTGCAGCTAAAGAACGTTTTTTGGCTAGGAAGAGAGCTAAGGCCACTGATCTTTCCATCTTCTAATCTTTTTGATGTGATCAAAATTCCAAAGGTGTAACTTTTGTACTTCCAATTGCCAAACTTATAGCTGCATCGGTTTCTGAAATCGAATCTCTTCTGAGTTATCAGCTTCTTTTATCTCTCTTTCCGAATTTATTGTTTCCTTCATTTAAAAAAGCATCAAATTCAACCACCTGTAATGCCAAATTATAATTATGTGAATTTAATCAAATTTTACTATACTTTAACTAATGCCAATAAAATTAAGAGACAATGTGAATGACTTTATTTAGAACATTTGTTTATACTTTAATGTTTTAAAAATTATAATTTATCAAAGGACTAATTATTTAAAAAAATCAAATTTTGCTCAATTTTGTGATTATAACTTGAATTTTAAAAAGTGAAAATAAAATATTTAAACATTCAATTTCAATCCGAACCTAAAACATGATAATAAATTGTTCAAACTTTCAATTTTTCAATTATAGCTTAACGTTAATGTTTGTGTGAAGTTTGTTAACGTGACTCACACGTGTTACAAAAATCTTAATTTATTTAATGAAAAAGTATGAAAAGTATTTTTAAAATATAAAGTTATAATTAGTTTTTAAATAACCAACTAAATTATCATAAATGACAATCTTTTAACCTTACTTTTATTACATCATTTCATAAAAAATAATTGTATTAAGATAATCACAAAAAGAGCAAACAAAAAAAGAAGAAAAGAAAATAAAAGAGGAAAGTGAACCAAAATAAACTAGCCTGTTGGTGAGGTCTATTATTTCTTTATATCAACCAATTTAAAAGGAAGAAAACAAAAGCATTTCTGTGGCTTTAGGTGAATCCCATCATCGGCGACACTGTCCCTGACACCTCCTTCTCTACTCCGGTTAAAGTGAGTTCGTTATGGTCCTTTCTGGTTATACATCTTTCGCATTCATTTAAATTTCTTTCGGTCCTAGTAGTTGGCAAGCGTGGTTGTTTCCTCTAAAACCCTGTCTTGTCAGATATTAGTTCCTTTGTAATTCATTCCTGTTTCGAGGAAGGGATTATAATCGTCACGGGATCGAAGGCTGAAATTTTAATTGTTTTGATTTTGCTTGCTTGATTAAGATTCAATTTTGTTCAGGAGAACGACTGTTCTGTCATAATATTTAGCTTGCTGAAGTATCAATTTTTAATTATCTTTTGGGTTTGATTTCTTGCGTTTCTAGTGATTTTATGGTTAATTTCACTTCTTATTCCATCAAAATTAAGTGTATTTGAAATATTCAACTTGACTTCGGCAGCTAGTTTTATGTCAGACATTTATGTTCTATTCTTACACTTCAGTCAGCAAATGCAGCCTGCAGTTGATGCTTATCAATATCTAGGCATTAGTTATCAGATCCTAATGCATGTTAAGGCTCTTACATGCCAACTCTTTTAAATCATACATTTGATTGATCTTTATCCTAATTTACTCGGTAACAAGTCCAAACATTATTGTATTTTTGTTTAGTATTATACCCGTATTCAATTTCTCTTTTTATGTCCAAGAACTGCATTGTTTCTATTTGTTTGAATACTCTTCAAGCAATCCAAAAGTTATTACTTTAGAGATGACTTACTACAGGGATATGAGCAACCCCATCTAATCACGCAAATTTCTTTGCTACTGTCATGCATTAGCAACCCACGCAGTATGTTCTCTTTTTATCTATTTATTGTTCATCCAAACATGTGAAGCAGGATTCCAAAATGCAGATCACTGGTTCTTAGATATTACAATGTATGAGAATAAAATCTCTTGGGTGGAGGAATTCTTTCAACATACTGGGTGCCTTTTTTGAAGTAGTTGGAGTGTTGGACTCTCTTTCAGTTTAAGGATGTGATCAACAGTCAACTCTGTTTCTTAGCCATATCTAAGTTGAGCCATGATCTTGATGATTTGTGATAGCAGTAATTTCTGTCTGACCATCTAAATCAAATGCCAACAAAATTGAAATAGAAATGTTTGTTGCTTTTTGTATGAATATGACAGAATTCTGGTAATAAGCTACCCCACTTAAGCTTTCTATATCCACACGTTTCCTGATGCTCTGTAAATGGTGAAACATTGAATAAACATAGAGCTACCTGTTTTCAAAATATAAACTTCTCCTTTGATTAATCTGCTTCAAGTTTTGACAGGTCCTTTCTTGATAACTGCTTTACTGTAGTTGGTCAAATTATCTTAGCATGGGAAATAAACCTGTTAAGCAAAGGGAAGAAAGGGAAGAGATCCTTTTAAAAATTGTACCACCATTGGACCGTGCTTATATTCGATGGCTTTCTCGAGATCTTGAGATGATTCATGGCTTTACCCCAAGAAACTGTGAAGCAGTCAAGCCACCAGATCACTATGCTGAGTACATGAGGCTCAATGGATGGTTAGATGTGAACTTGGATGATCCTGATCTGGCTCATTTGTTTCGAAGAGAAACATAACGTGTATCAATATCAATCCTTGGACAGAGAGTTCCAAAGGCTGTTGATGCTGTATGTATGGGGCTTCATTTGTTTCTTTGGCATAGCAGCTTAAACATGTGATTCATAGGTTTTGTTATTTGAAACATGCTATATGATTAAAGATCTTTGATGTAACAATCATTCTAACTAATCGCTTTTGCTTTGCGTGAGAGAAACTTCATCGGTTCTGAACTAACTTTACTAATTTGATTTTAGTAGCTGACCTGAATTTGGAAGTGGAAAGTGGTAAATAGAAATGGAAATTTTGTTTCATCTATTGCCTGCGGTGGATAATGAAGTCTGTTGGGATATACTGTGATATTAATTACTTATTTTATTTGCTCTAAGCGCATTGAATGGATCTAACAGTAATCTTTTTTTCTTTTACTTTTTTCCAGCTCTTAAGATTTTGACTTCTCAGGAATACTTTTAAGGCTAGATGATTTGCTATTCTTATTCAATTTTGCTCTTGTGATTTCTAAAAAGACAAAACAATTGGACTCAAGCATACTAATGGTATGCTTCAACGATTTTCTTTTTCTCCTCGAAATGCTACAATCAGCGTTAATCACTCTTTCTTGTAAAGGCGAGTTTCTGTTTTTTCTGTTCTTCTTCATCTTCTATTCATTAAAACCCTAAAATACTTTTGAAGAGCCCGTTAAACTCGAGCCTGATCAAGCTCAAAAATAGCGACCCAAACTCAAGCTTCGCTAGATTAGTTAGATTTGAAATTAAATAAAATTTTTCAATTTTTATTAATAAAATGTGTAACTTTTTTACATCAACTACATGATAAAAAAAATACAAAAAGTTGAGCTTTTCTAAATAGACAGAACCAATGGTATAGAAATTTTTTTATTAATGTGCATAAAAACTGCATAAGTAAAGATTTGCATCTTCATTTTTAAAACAATCAAATCAATCCCATGATGATCGGACAATCGACTTCCACTATGATAATATATCAAATTGTGGATTATTAACTTAGATCATAATATATGCGACCAAATATTATGATCTTGGTCCTAACTGTTTTTTCCTTAATGAATTCTTGAAAAAGGGAAGTTAATCTTCCATCTGTAATATCAACAACATATGATAATGAAATTGATATTGAACTACTGTGATAATGATAAGTCCATACTTAATTGATAATCATTAAACAAATCCAAAATTATTTAATGATATCATTATATCTTTAAACGCAACCACCATCTAATCAATGATTTCTAATACAGAAAAGAATGTGATAGTATATCATATTATAAACCAATAAACATTGAATTTGTCCATCATGCATTCTATCATAGTCTGAATTATCTCATTGTTATAAACAAATCAATCAAATAGTGCTCGTTTAATATTATAAAAGCAAATATGTGAAGTTGGATGTTTTATTTCAACTCAGTAACATTACGAAGCAACATCAACTTCACACAAATTGCTTTATTCGAACTCCCAATGCTCCTTTGTTAACAAGCAAAAATATCGAGAATGCTCTTGTTTCAACTTGTTGAATACCTCAGTATACTTGATTATCGAATCTAGCATCTTGTATGTTAAGTTCCATCTGATTGAAATATTTGAAACTAACTTCCTTGTATACGAAATGCATAATTGTTATATAATTTATTTAAAATTTTTTAACTCTTTTAAGTATCACACTCTGATACACTGTGTTATTTCGGATTGCCTCTACCCCTCGTTACCTCCAACCCGTCTTTCATTGTCAAATTCATGATATGTGTGAAACATCACATGTAGAATAATCTCTAATCCATTAGCAACCTTTCACTTGTAGGTGAAGTTAATGCATATATAATCTTACCATTTGAAAATATAAACAAATATCAATTATAATATAACCAATAAATAAATGATAATTTTATAACCATTTGAAAAACTCGAACAATATGATTTCCGAACTTAAACAACAATGTTTTGGATAATTTTACCTAAAACGGTGTTATTTTGGTCTTAAGTTTAAAATAATTTAAAACTAAAACGATGTTATTTTGAAAATTTAACTTAAAATGATGTTATTTTGAGTGGTCACTCTAACTCGAGATTATACCATATGAGCCCACTTGAGCTTCGGGCTAGGCTTCACTCCCATATTTTCAAGGTTGCTATGCGTAATTCTAAACATCACTTCTTGAACTCAATAAACGATCCTCCAGTCTAAATTGTTTTTTTACTTATTATATTACGAGTTACCATACTAGAACTCTCAATTGACACACTGTCATGTACAAAATTAAAAATCTCCATTAAATAATTATATTTATCTATCTAAAACAATCAAGTAAAGAAACATGGGAATATTTGTATAAAAAATGTTTCCACACCAAAAAAATCAACAATATTACCAAAAAAAAAAACAACCACTATTTTTTCACAACAATGTAGTCTTAAAGATGTTAAATTTGTTATCAGTTTTAGGTTTAAGCACAGTATTTTTAAATGCTCAAAACTTCTTACTTTTCAAGGTGAACCAATTATTTTATCACTTATAGCAATGGAGACAAAACCATAATGAACTTATATTAGAACTTAGCAATGCAACTTTGTAGCAAATTTCAGTTAAACAGTTACAGTTTCAGCATATTGTATTATATGCACATACAATCTGTTGTTTCCTTTGGAACATTTCAATTGTTTATCAGCATATATAATGTTCTTATTCCAGTGGAGTTCTGTATTTTTGCATCATCATAAA
>JANTPM010000008.1:7701355-7732855 GCA_025434745.1 Erythroxylum divaricatum
AAACACCTTTCTGTTTCTAATTTTTGTTCTATTCTGTATCTAAATTTTTGTTTCATTCCGTCGCTGCATTCAAGATATAGCAACCATACGTAACATAAAAAAACAGTGTAGCAAAACATGAATACAAGTTATTATTGACGGTACTTTCATTACTATCAAGGGGTTAGTTCTGAGTTCTGATCGGAGATGGTGTTTATGGAAGTATTCCTACTGGGGTTGGAGATTTGATTAGTAGTTGAGAAACTACTTAAGATTTAGGGTTTCATTTGGTAGACTAGCAAAGTTTAAGAAACTAAAAGTGCTCGACTTGAGCCGAAATAATTTTCAGATTTTAGATATAGGTTCTGTTTAGCAAACAACGGATAGTATTAGTTGTTAACTCATAGTTAATTATATCAACTGATTTAACCAGCGAATAATATTAGTTGTTTATTAAATATGTTTGGTAAAATTAACTATTTGGTATTAACTGTTGACGTGTAAAATAACTTATGAGAGCGTAATTAAAAAAAAGGACGTGAATATTATATTTATTCGTATTTAATTGAATATTAGATTTTAGATATTTAATTTTATAAAAAGATAAGTTTATAACTTTAATAATAATAATAATATTGATGATGATGATGATAATAATCCAATGTTAAATTCTCTATTGATATGAATGATGCAGCGAGCTATATCATATTAAAATTTTTCATATAATATGTATAAATTTTATTATTTAATAAATTAAAAACATCTATAATTATAGTATGATACAGATACGATATATAATAGATATATAATAAAAATATTAATTTGATATGACTATTTATGTTCAAAAACTTAATATGATGATATTTTAAATTTAAAGTAATATTATAAAATTAAAGAAAGATTAAAAATTTTAATTAATTCTTTTATTATATTCTTCTAAACTTTACGACATAATTGTATGATAAAAAAAACAACTTTGAAAATACATAAAACAAAACTAAATAGTAAAGTAGAGGATAATACTGTCATTAAACGAACAACTAATCTTAAAAGTTCCTCTTATGAAAATCTTAAAAAACAGCTTATTGAAGTTAAATGAGCTAGCCTTATTTATCAAATATATAACCTTTTAAGATGATCAAAAGACTAACTTTTAATCAATAAATTAAAAAAACAACTTATCAATTATTTGCCGAACACTTCCATAGCGTACATGAAATAATTTGTTGGTTCCACTCTTATTAAAAATAATTTCCATCCAGGTTGATATATAAGTTAACATAACTGCTATCGGGGCTTGTTTAATTATTAGAAAACAAATTTATGGAAAAAAAATATAAACTTTAAAAAGTAAAGAAAAACTTTAAAACAGGCTTTGAGACAATAACATCTGTTTGGAACAGACGGGCCTGAAGTTGAGGTCTGGTCCAAAGGTATAAGCATGACTCACAAAAGCGTCCAAAGTTTAAAAAAGATAATGGTAATGTCTTTGGTAGAATAGTGTGGAACAGAAAGTGGTGGGAAAGCGATGGTTTACACTCAGACTGAGGAGCAAGGACAGCTGGACGGGTTAGGTTTTTCTTTTGTTTAGTCTGCTGATGTTTGGCGCCAACTCTTCTTTTTTCGATTTATTTTTATTTTATGTTTTATTTTCTCAGATCTCATTGGCTACTACCCCCACTTCTATTCCCACCACCACGGTAACTTATTCGCTCCACCAATCACTTTGCACCACGTCATCACAACGGTGTTAATATAACGTTTCCTGTAAAGACTTACCTTATGAGCGCATCCCTATAAGTCAACAACATCAATCTTATGAACATCAGAATCTTAATCAGCTAATTGGCTGTAATAAATAAATGTTTTGTAGTAAATTAAAAAAAATCCTATTTATCTCATTAATTTTTTATGGTTTGATAATAATATTATTTTTATAGATAAATAAAAAAGGGAAAAAAGTGAAATGGCTTCCCTCCACATCTATATCCGAACCAAATTCCCTCCTTTCTCTTACCTTCCCTCGTTTTCTGCTCTCTCACACTTTCTCTCTCTCTTTCTCCCGCTGTTTTTTATTTTTGTTTTATTTTTTCAGATCTTCTCGATTTCCTTTTCACTTCACACAATTCGCGCGCTCTCTCTCTCACTGACAGTTACTCCAAATCCGCCCGTTTTTCTCCTTTCAGTTCACCGGATTTTGACTGCTTTTAGATGTCGAATTCGCAGCCGCCAAATCCGTCCTCTACTCAGTCGTCGCCCTCGCACTTGCAGAATGTTTTCAAGCGCCAATTCCCTTTCTCCTCCATGAAGCCGCCCTTCTTCCCCCCCGGCGACTACCACCGCTTCGCTGCCGAACCTGGCCGCCCTCTCGCCGATCACGATGCCGACGCCATAGTTGTTAAGCTTCCTGTTGGTGTCTTCTCTTTCATGCCTTTGTTCTGTTTGCTTTGCTTGCTTTTTGTTTTGGTTTCGGTTTCGGTTTTGTGTGTTTGGGTTTGGGGTTTTTCATTTTCTTTTGTGCTGTGTGGAGATCTGCTCGGTTTTGATCACTTTCTTCAGGTATTAGTGATTAACGTTTGGTCTCTGCAGAATTTTGTTTAATTTATCGTGTTTGTGTTTTTGTTACTTTTGGCTTGTAGGGCAGTGGAGGGGTTTGATAAATTCTTTGTGCATTAGTCTTACTTGAATTTGTATAAATGCTCTTATTTAAGAGGTTTAATCTTTAAATGTTGCTCAAATTGCGATTTTGGGAAGTTATATGTTTACGAGTGAGTTTGTTGTGCTAATTAGGGTCAAATGGCTGAATCCCTGGTTTTAAAAGGGACATTCGTTTCCATAGTTGGATAGTTGGTGAATTCAATGAATTGATCGAACGCGTTTTCGTTGCATCTGTAATGTGATTGCTTCCAATGTTCGGATCCGTCAGTTTTATTTTGAAGGCCGTTATTGAAACTGTCTTTGAACTTTTAAAAAAGTGATGATAATGTTTTTCTATTCCTTTTGCAATGTTGTTGGTGGAAGACTTGCAAGATTTAAATGTATAAATTTTCAAAAGGAAATGAAGCGTATATTGCCTGCTGTATCTATGTTCAAAACTGATATCCGTTATCTTTTTGTGGTCCATTTTGTTTGTTGCAGTTTATCTGGTAGTGAAACTATTATTCTTACAAGTATAATAGTTGCAAAAAGCAGAGTAGTATTGATTGGAGTTGGAAAAGGAAGGGACCATGTTTTTAGCATAACTTTGCTTTCTTGAAACATTTGTGTTCTCCTGAGTGGATGATAAATTTTCTTTAGTTACATAGTCTAATCTCATGTTCATATAGGCAAAAGGTTTCATTTTATGCTTTGAGCAGGATGTATGTTTAAATCAGATAAGAAAAGATATAAAAAAAATTCAGCATACTTGCAGCTTTGTTTGGATTCGTGAGGCTACATAGATGGAACTCTTATCACTACAAACTAGTGCACAAATGCGTAATAGTTTAATTTGCAATATACATGAACATTTTGCTAATAGTGACCTGAAAACACTAAATGTATCAGCCATTAAAGCGGAAGAGTGATGCAGCAGATCATGAAGCTGAGTCTAGTGAGTGGAATCCTGGTCCTGGGTACACAGAAGTGGTGAACAGCCCCCTCCAGACACCTGTTACAGTAAAGGGTGGCAAAACACCCAAAACGTCTAGGCTTTCAAAAAGCAGTAAATCTGGACCTCATAATGCAACTCCAAATCTTGGTGAATATATATATATATATATATTTTGTAAATTAAGACAGTGTGCAATTTATTGTGTGCTAACTCTATATTTGATGTCACTACTTTCTGTAATATCAATGAGGAAAATATATTTTAAAAAAAAGTCTTAAGATAATATATTGTGCTTTTGGATTGGCAGGTTCTCCTGGCAATAATCTTACTCCTACAGGTCCCTGTCGTTATGACAGCTCTCTGGGTAATATTTTCTGCTCCTGTATTTTCCAGTTGCTTTGCTCGAACGAATAATAGCTAATAAGCATTTGTTTCTGATTCAGGTCTCTTGACAAAGAAATTCATTAATCTGATCAAACATGCTGAAGATGGTATTCTTGATCTTAATAAAGCTGCTGACACTCTGGAGGTGACTGTTAGTTATTTTAATCTCTTTGTCCTATTTTGTCAAAATTAAGTAATTGAATGCTTTCTGCCGTAATAGGTCCAAAAAAGGCGGATATATGACATAACAAATGTTCTAGAAGGAATTGGTCTCATAGAAAAGAAGCTCAAAAACAGAATTCAGTGGAAGTGAGCTTTTTTTATCTTTTTCTTTTTCATTTGCTAAAATCTTGAATTCTTCAATTAGCTGTTCTTATGTGGGGAGTAACTTCAAATTTGGTTGCTAACAGGGGACTTGATGTCTCAAGGCCAGGTGAAGCAGATGAAAGTGTTGCTAGCTTGCAGGTATCTGTAGTTGTTAACATCTTTCTTCATGTGTATTGACGAGCCTTAAAGCTTTTGTTGTTTTATCTATGTGTAGTTCTAGTTTTCTTAGGTGGTGCTATTTATTGCTCCCAATTTGGAAAGATGATGATGGATTTTAATGAAACAACTTCAATTTAGATATGATGTGCTTCACATTTAATGAGTGAACATTAGCCATATGAGTTCTCCAGCAATTCAATTTTGTTTAGAAAGATGTCCTCAGTCAAGGATGTTGATTGTAATTACTTCAATTTCTGTTTAATAAATCACTAAAGGATCGCAAGAGTTAGTTGTGTTAATTAGTTTGGAAGTTTGGAAACAACTTGTTTAGTTGATTTGGGTTTATGTGAAACATTTCAGACTATCCGAGAAATGACAAGTCTTTCTTCCATCCATTAGCAAAATAAGGAATGAAAATAGTCATACAGAGTTTATGACTTTTCCTTGATGCTTCTTTACTCGCAGGCAGAAGTTCAAAACCTTACTGTTGAAGAACATGGGTTAGATGAACAGATAAGGTTATGATTTTTTTTTTCTTTCTGCCAGGCGGCTATTTAAATTGCCTTTCTTGAAATTTTTTGCATTATATTGAGGCCAACAGACCAATTTGCAGAGATCTGCAAGAAAGATTGAGGGAGCTCAGTGAAGATGAGAACAATCAAAAGTAAAAATTTCTTTGTGCTTGCACCAATTGTCAATTGTCATTCTTCATTCTATGGAGCTCATGTTTCATGTTTATCATCCTAGGTGGTTATTTATCACTGAGGAGGACATTAAGAGCTTACCCTGCTTCCAGGTTGTTGTCTCGGCTGCTGTCCTTTTAAGCTTCTGATATTTATTATTTCTTTGTTCCTAATTAGTTTTTCGAGTAACCAAGCTTAAGTTTTCTTCTAACAGAATGAAACCTTGATAGCAATCAAAGCACCACATGGCACTACTCTGGAAGTCCCAGATCCTGATGAGGTATTTAGCAGACAATTTAAGAATAGTTTATTCTGTGTTTGTTATCATTGAAGCCTTTTGTTTCTGCAGCAGGCTGTAGACTATCCCCAGAGAAGATATAGGATTGTGCTTAGAAGTACAATGGGTCCAATAGATGTTTATCTAGTCAGGTATGTTGCTTCTTAGTTTTTATCTATGTGAACCTTGCCTCTACTGAATGATGGATCAGTCGTTTATTGGAGATTTAATTGATATTTGTGATGCTTGTGCTTCTTCACGCCCACTCCCAGTCTTATCTTCTCTCTGTGTATGTCATGCTAGTCAATTTGAAGAGAAATTTGAGGAGATTAATGGTGCTGAACCACCTCCAAGCTATCCATCAAGTTCAGGATTTAATGAAAATCTGGCAGCTACAATGAGTGGGGGGGAGAGGAGACAAGAGGAGTTTGAAATGCAAGGACAAGATGCTCGTGGCATCTGCTCAGAACTTAATTCCTCACATGATTTTGTGAGTGGGATCATGAAGATTGTTCCTTCAGATGTTGATGTAAGTTGGATTTCTTTTTAAGCATCAGTTGTGAAACAATTTAACTTGATATTAGTGGTAACTTTTTACACACGTCCATTACACCTTGCAAGGTGCAAGCGTGATAGTGATTTGATACAATGAAGAAAATTTAACTCAACAATTGGATAGAAGTTGTAAAACATGCTGATAGCACATCCCCCTATGGGTTGTAGTTATATATAGACATACACATTATCTTTATTCTTTCTGCTTCCAACTACCATGATAACCCATTTGTAACGAAAAATAACCGCTTCTTGCAGACTAGCGCTGATTACTGGCTGTTGACAGATGCTGATGTTAGCATGACAGATATGTGGCGTACCGATGGTAACCTTGCCATTTATTACCTCCATTTTTAACCCATTCTTGATCTCTTGACATATCTTGTACTAAGATGTTTGTTTCTTCACTCTAAACTATAGCTGAATGGGATGAGTTTGGTGCACTTCATGATGAGTATGGCATGGCTAGTGTTAGTACACCGCGACCTCAGACCCCACCAGCCAATTCCAATCCAACAGAAGTTCCCCCTGCAAATAATACTTCAGGGTAGGAGGGACATGCAGGTAAAGGGAAATGCCCAGACATGAGGTTCTGATGGCCATGCCATCTCCTAACACTGCCAATTCTCGTGGGGGGTTTTGAAAACTTGCCATCGCGATTCTAGAAACAAAAGAATGCATATTGGGTTAGCTAGTTGCTAGCTGGTCCGTTGTACAGCTCAAGTAATATGTTTCCAATATGATCCTTGGCAGCCGCTATAAATAAGTGAAATCAACACTGTAGTTTGTATTCCATCCCTGTAAATGTATTCGATTTCTAGCCTTTGTTGTATTCACTAGCAGGAGATACGACTAGAGAGTCCACTATGTAAATTTGTAATTCCATGTCTGTATTTGGGTTGATTAGTAAAAACCAGAGAACATTTTTTCTCTCTAGTGTAATAACACTGTCCTAGTCTTGCACGGTCTGGATGGTTCATGGGAGAATTAATCTGAAAACTATTAAATATTTGGGAAAGCACTCACTTAAATTGAAGATTGTCACAAAGAACCAAGAACGGAATAAGATCTGGACAGTTTCCATTTCTAAAATCAGGTGGTATACAAGAAAAATGCATCAGTGGTAGAACAGGATCATGTATGCTGCATATGTTTCAATAAACGGAATAAAAAAAGTGTGTGAAGATGCTATTTATCAACTTTCTTTCCAATTCAACTAGTAACAAGTAGGAGGAAATCTTATACGCCAACAAAATGGATAGGTCCCAACTTTCCCCCAGGTTTCATCTGTTGAAATTCAGTTACTTCTGATGTGCAATTTTTTGCTTCTTAATACCTTACTGAAGCAAAGCTCGGGGATCAACATTTAAAGCTTTTCTTTGTTCTTTTTCCTTTGTTATTCATATGAAGATTGCACATCCATCGTTATTTTCTTTTGTAGGTTCGCATTAATGCATGAAAGTTTATTTGATAGTTTCCGTCAATTTCGGGTGACATTCAAACAACTTAACTAATATAAAATTCAAGTATTAAAATTACAATTCTTATTTATATTATGATTACATAATTCAATGGGAACCTAAGGGTTTACGAAAGGGTAGACCTCAAATCTCATGTTACAACTTCCGGAGAGAACAGATCCGCCAACTTTCTTATGACAGGCAAATCGAAGCTTACGACTATAATTTTGGAGGCAAACCTTGCATTCAAATCTAGAAAGGTTTCTTGTGCACTGGAAAAGCCCATAAATCCTCTCAGAACGTCCTACGTTTATGTCCCCAGCCGCGTACAACTCAGGACTCTCTTGAGCTTCCTTGATCAACCTTCGAAACAGCTTCTGTTTCCTTTCTCTGAACCTTATGGGATGTTTTACAGTATCTGGATTGCACTGAAAGAAGCTGTGCAAGTAGTCTGTACTTTTTTGGTTCGCGTACTTGAGCATACAATCATCATACCAAATAACTCCTCCTTTGTACTCCAGAGTAGAACAGCGACTGCGAATCTCTCTGCCACCAACCTCAAGACAGGTTTGACATTGTTGGCTTTTCAAAGGAGCTGTACAAAGAGCAAAAGCGATGACTTTCTCAGAGTTCTGGCCTAATTCACCTTCAGCAAAACCGGTGGCGGGTGCATCGGAGGATAATGAATTAATCATCTTGTCCAGGTTATATTCGAAACCCTTGTTGAAGCTTATCTTATGGTCAAAACAAAAATGTTTGATGGGATCGACTCCAGAAACTGTTTGAAGAACAAAAGCTAACGAAAGAAGATAAAAAGAGTTGGTAAAGTTGAAGAACCGCATATTAGGGAGACAAATATATATAGCTAGGTTGGCGCTTATGCCTGCAGTATGAGCAAGATCAAGTGCAGCTCTATCCTACATATAGATTTATATTTCGGTTGCTAGCTTATTAGTGGCATATCAGATGCATGGAACTACCAGTATACGTCATATGGAGGCATATTTCCGAGATTGGCACTGGTCGGCAGTCTTTGGAGGTATACATGTAGGGTATACGATATTCTGTTCAAAATTATGGTATCTTATTCTATTATATGAATCTCAATCATTTATTTATACGAATCCTGTGACATGTATAAATCTGAATTCTCTGTCTAATTTTATAATGTTTTATTTTGTCTCATAAATCTCAGCCATTTATTTATACACACTCGTATAAATAAATTGCTATAATTTATAGGACAAAATAAAACATCATAAAATTAGATAAAGTGTCTATATTTATACATGTGATGTATTTGTCATTTAGTGGAATTTGGACATCGTTGAGACCATCTTTAAATACGTATACTCCAAACGCAAGAATATTTCAAACGTATCAATTTTAGATTAGTAAGCGGATAAAAAATAAATTATACCAATTAAATTATTTCAATATTTTGAGTTACGACGAACCAACAAGCCCGTCCATCCGTGCGATGTCGTTGTAGTGAGAAGAATAAATAAGACGGATTTTTTTTAAAATTCCAACGCTACGTCGTTTAGATGGAAGAGAATTTGGCTCCCCTTCTCTCCCGCATTTCACTTCCTCTCAACCGCCGGCGACTTTGCTTAAGCCACCGGCGTTGCTTTCTTTGCTCACAGCCGGTAGCCCAGTGTTTCAGTTTCGACATGTACAATGGCTGGAGACTGAGAACTCTGGCGACCGTCGGCGTCGCCAGGAGTTCTGCCACCGTCCAGGAACTGCTATGCGTTGTTGGTAGATAGTGAGCGAGTTGGAATCCGTCCAAAGCAGAAATTGGAAACCCCTGTGATAGGGAGATGGGTAAGCTTTTAGCACTCAAGTTCTGTGTATTTGATTTGATGATGTTTAGAAAATTTGAAAAGATAGGATTTGAAATGCGATTTGGAGATTTTGTGTGATTATAATTGACTTTAGTTGATTATTTGAGTAGTGATTATGCGGTTATGTTAGTTGAAGAAAGCCTACTTTAGAGAAAAAGAAAACTGCTTGGTTATTGGATTACAAATGGTATTTGAATGTTATTTAAGATGGTGTATCAGTTCCAACAGTAATGATTTGGTCAAGGTTAGTGAGTAACGTGCGTGTTAAATTCTTGGATCTTAGTTTGGAAATGAGGTTGGTAATGATGCCGCTTATCTGGCATCTCATCATCTTCATTTAGTTAATGATCAAAAACAGCCCCATGTCCCATTTTTTCAAGAGCAAATCTCATTTTTTCTTGGGTAAGAAATTCACTATTTTAGCCAAAAGTTCACTATTTTTATTTGGATGCTGGATTTAGTTCTATTTATGAACTAACAATGGACTTGGGCTGTATAGGATTCTTAAGGTTCAGGTTTGCACTAACAATATAAGCCTAAGACCGTATAGTGTTCCTAATGAAATCAGGACTGTTCTATTACATTCTTCATGTACGTCTATCCAAGTGAATTTGGTTCTGGCTTATAGAATATAAAAAGATCAAATTTATGCTCATACAAGCTACTGATATAGCAAAACACTTGTTTTAATGTCCATTTTGAAGAGTCACTTGGGAATATTTCGGGAGGTTGAGCATATTGAAATTGGATTTGTAGGTGGGAAATTTTCTCTTGTTTCTCTTAGCTAAATATTGGGTAGATTATCACCGTTAACTTGTGACAGTACTTGGGTTCCTTGTTAATGCTGGAATTTTGGATGCTTGGGATTAAAATATTCACTATTTTGCTGTTTTATAGCTTTAACATGGACATAAAATGATGTTTTTTAAATGCTATGGGAGGAATAATACCATCACTGTTACATTACAAAATCGATTATTTTTATTTGATTGTTTTCGTAAAATTGTATTATAATGAGGTGAACATTATATTATGCTTATTTTATGCTTATTTCATTCATTTAGGCACTTTAGTCTTATCTTATGTAACACATGTTAAACTTATTGTCATTGCATTTCCTAACATACTACGAAGTGATAATATAATTTTGTTGGATAACCTTTATACTTAACATTTAAATTTTTATGGGTGTGAGTAGAATTTTTTAAAGCGTATTTTTTATCAACTCAATAAGTGACAAATTTTTCAACAAGAAAATTTAATATAAACATTGAGGCCCAACTTTTTCTAACCAGTTGATTTTGGTGGCAAATTTTGTATTTAAAAGGATGGTATGTCATTTTAGATGTTCGCTATGGTTTGCTTTGATGATAAAAATCTTCAGTTTACATATATATATATATGCACATATTTATACATATTCACATATTTATGCATATACTTGATATTGTGGATTCATGTAAGGGATAAGAATATGTTCAACAAAACATGTGAAGGGTGTTATATGTGATAAGACTTAACATCAAACTCTGTAAATTAAAAAATTGCACATGAGGTAGGAAATGGTCTTTGGCTAGCTAGCATTTACTGGCGAATTCCATTTAACTAAAAAAATTAATGCTTTAGCAAATCTAGTACTATGTTAAAGCATTCTATAGTTGAAGAAACTTAAAAGTTCACAGAGAGATACTGTAACCTAAAACTGTACGTGTGTGATTGAGGTGTGGTGAGTGAGATATTGTGCTTTAATTAGTCAGTAATATATGGTAAGCTCATTATATTGTAATCTGGTTATCTTTATTTCTCACTTTAGTCAAAGATAAGGATGGATTAGTAGTCAAAGGTCAAAAGTTTTAGTGAAGATATTGTTTGACCATATTTGAAGTATCCATAGATAACAAATAAAAGCAACATTCCTCCTTTATCTTGTATTAATTAAGCTAATTGATTGTTGGCACAGATTTTTACAATTAAACATTTATTTAAACTTAAACAACAAAAGGCAACCTAAATGTAAAAACTTAAAGAAAACAAATTACGTAAACTAATTGAAAAGAAATACTAAATTAGTATGTGAATAAATCATTATAGGAAAGGTACAAAATTGTCTAAAATTTGTGTGTGAAAACTTTCTTGGACGTAACAAATGTATTTAAATTTCCCTAATGCCATTGCACGTGTAATGACATGGTGGTGTCGTGAATAGGTTGAGAAGGCTAAGTGCTTAAATACGTGATATAGCTACGAGATTTAAACATTGTTCTTTATCTTTCGTCCTCTATCTAAAAGTCCTCTTGCTCTATTCTCTCTCGTTAGTTGTTGATTTCTTTACGACAGCTTGGTAACTAGTCTTACTTCAACTCTCTCTCTCTGAAATTATCATGCATAGTTTTAATTTTACGAAAAGGAAGGTATAATTCATTTGAAATAGCATAAGATTTTAGAAAATATTTGAAGTATATACTATTATGATATAGTATATATGCTAGCAACAACTGAGTCTTAACAAGCCCTTAGTTCCCACATAATGTATATATTTTTCCTTCTAGTTTCTGAAATTAAATAATATTACTATTTTCCTTAACTCTAATGAAATCATTTTTCATTATTGATTAGTTGCATCATTTTCTATGATGATATAAAATATTGTTCTTTTTATGCAATAATAACCATGATTTATTTTGAAAATAGCCTTTTCTGTGAGTTTAAACACCAAAATTTGTTAGATTTTAATTTGTTTACATCGATAAAACATGAGTTTTACTTATTAGGAGTAAGTCTGCGTACAACTAAACCTCTCCAGACCTCATTTATCAACAGGATTTTTACTAGGTTGTTGTAGAAAACATGAGCATTTATAAGTTTGCGTACTACTAAACCTCTCTAGACCCCGTGTATCAACAAGATTTTTACTAGGTTGTTGTAGAAAACATGAGCATTTATATCGTATGCTGGTACGGGTTAATTATACAAAGTGTTCCTGCATTATTTTGTTGTTTTACAAAGGGTCTCTTATAGTTTCAGTTATGTTAGAAAAGGGTCCTATGCTTTTAAAATTAGTCAAATATGTTTTGTTCTTATTATTTTATTTTGTAAATTTACTAGACGATTAAATTTAGTTCCCAATAAAGTATTGAGAAAAAGCCTAATTTTCTAACTCGAATCACATGGACTTTTTTTTTTGGTGAAATTCAGCTTAGGGGCTTCTTTGAAAAATAGTGAGACCATAGAGGATTTGGTGTAATTGACTCTAAAGTCATTTCTATAATTCTATCTCATTTTATTCATTAGGCATTGACTTTAGTAACCATGATTCTTTTATTGTCTTTTTTTTATAATGTGAAACTCTAGACTCTAATCAAGTATTGGTGCTTACAAAATACATATTACCTTTGGAAATAGAATATTCTCAGTGTTTGTGTTGTAGAAATTCTCACATTCTTTGGTGAGGATAGCTGTATGAAGTTATGTAATGTTAGCATGGTATAGCATTGACAAATAAAGCTACGCCGCAAGCAGATATTTTTAAGTACTCTCAACTCTCAAGGATCCTCAATAGTTTGTTTAAACTTTTTTCTTACTATGATCTTATTTCTCTTATTTAGACTCCAGTAGTCATGATTGCTCTTTCAAATTACAGCTTTTTTACATTAAGAAAATACAAAAGACTCTTATGTAGTGCCGTTTCCTTTGAAGAAATATTTACTTAAATTTTGATTTATAGTATATAAAGTCTTTTGTGTACAATACATAGACACAGTTATGACTACAACTAATACAACACTTGGCCAATTATGCTGGTAAGCTTGTTGCTCATAAGTACACCTCCATCGAAAATGTAGTTTTTTAATAAATGTTTTGATTAGTGAGAAGATAGTAGGACCTCCCCATTTATTAGAATGTGAATCATGATAAGTGCTTAGGACAAGGGATATAGATTTTTGTGTTCTTCAAAAATAGAAATATTAATTAGAGAATCATCAATAGCAGTTTATTTTAATGTTGTTAACTTATCCTTAATCATTAGCGCAGGTACTTCTAAGTTACTGTTGAGTAATAGACTATGGGTGATGTTCCGACAGACTGGTTAGATTACTTGTTAAAAACAACTCCAAGGAGTGATTATGGCATTTTATCTTCAAAGCTAATTGATCTGAATAGTAGTTTTTCTACTGAGGAGGTTGATGTAAGCAAATCACTACCTCCGAAAACCCAAAGTTCTTCGATTGAATGCAATACAGATCCCATAAGGGGTGACAATTCTCAAGTGGAAGTTGTTGCATCGCTAGTTAATGATAAGCAAGATTTGGGATCATTGCAACAAAGTAATAGACATAGAAGAAGAAGAAAAAGAAACTATGAGACTCCAGAAGAGACTGCAAGAATAGACAAAGAGAAAAAGATCAAAAATAGAGTTTCGGCTGCAAGATCTCGAGCCAAGAGGAATGTAAGTAACAGATACAACATTGCTTTATTGATATAACTCCAATTACATTCTTAAATTTGGCAAAAGAGTCAATGTCACATTCCAGAAAAAGAGTCAAAATGTCACTTTCCACCAAAAACAAAGAGTGAAAATCTTATGTGCTGTACACACAACAAATTTGGTAAGTGATTTAATGTGTCACGTGCTTTTTGTGGTAAGGAGGCCTATAAATGTGTCCTGGTTTTTGACTTCTATCATACCAAGTTTAAAGAATGGTCATTGAAGCTTTGTTTGAGGATAGTTGTTTGTTATTACAGGAGTATATCAATATGCTTGAGGAGAAAACCAAGCAGTTACGAAGAGCGAATGAATTCCTGAAAGGACAGCTCAAGTTCCAGGTACTTCACGAGATAACAATGGAGCTAACTAATAAAGAGACTAAATTATCTAGTTTTTTACAGGTATTGATCAGTATAGCGTAATACTAGTTTACTTGTGTAGAGGATAATAAATTCTATTTCGGTGCGTGTATATTTATACCCATGATTTATTCATGGTGATTCTTTTGTTTATATTATAATAACTGACTCATGATGGTTCTGTTGCTTACTTGTATTAATAGGTCGAGAAAATGGGAAAGGAGAATGGGCTGCAGACTAAAGCTGAGACCCAAACCGAGAAGACAATGAACCGACTAAGGAGGACTTTCAGTTGTCCTTTCTAAATCATCAACTTCTTGGTTGGGATATCATTTGCCTGCCTTCAGTCCATTCTGAATCTAAATGCTAAAGAATCAAAACAAATAGAAAAGTTTTCCTATTGGACTAATGATCAAAAACTTTTCAAACTTTGTTTAGATTCTAGATGAGAGTAGGGGCATGAACATGATATCCTTGCATAACTTTTATGTCATTTAGCGAAAGTTACCATTGTTGAGGAATAAAGCCTACAAGCTACTGACGCTTATCAACCAGTTTAACGTTTTCGTCCTTGTGTTTTGCAAGAACGGCTGAACTATCTTACTGTTTCATGGTCAATAGAGTTAATAGAATTTTGTGGAGTGGAGAAAGAAAATTACCATTGGCTCTTCTGGTAATTTTACTTTCACATTTTCTATTTGAAACGATGTATTTTTATAGGATATTTCATAATATATGTCTCAATAATGTAGAACTTCACTAATGCCTGTTTTATTGTTTCTTAAAATATATATACAATTGAGTAAAATTATTCATAAGTTTGTATCCACTCCGTAAGCGAGATTGTCCAGCTCTCTCTTCTTTCTGGTGCCTTTTTATTCTCCAGAACCATGAGAAAATACGAAGGAAGCCATTCATAATGTAGTAAACACTGATGTGATGTTCTTTAAGATCCCATTAATAAACACTGAATCTCACCTGAATTGCTGTATATTTTGTTTATTTAAACGAGAGAAATACATCACACTGATGTACTTTAAGAGCCCATTAACATATGAAAACCTTTACAATTTAACCACAAAGACACCCTCATCAGAGACAGGTTTTACTTTCAAGCTAATAACTCATTGTGTGAGCCTTCGAGGCATTATGCTAAAAGGAAAAAAAAATATCTTATTTCTCTTTTTTCATTTTAATTTTCATTAAACAAAAATAAAATAATTTGGATTTGACATAATTTAATGCTAATTTAAAGCCAATAAATAAAATTTATTTTAACCCGATCAAGATCCAATTTATAAAAGTTAGACTTTAAATTATATTGAATTAACATTATTTTATTAAATGAGTGAAACAAAATGAAGTAATAACCCTACCGTTGGTTCTTCCGATCTTCCTAACTGTCTTTGAAAAGCCAAACGCTAATCTATCTTTGTTCTCTAGGTAGTCTAGCCATTGCTTACTATATTGGTAAACACAAATCTAATGTGATAATTTTGTTTATCCCTACTATCACAAAGCTTTTCAGACTTTATGAGTATAACAATTTTTATACTTGTAATGTGAATATTTATCGTACTTGCATAATTAGTGTGTTAATAAGGATTAAGAGAAAAAAAATTGAAACTTCGATTCTTAATATCATGCTTCCAATATTTTGGATATTTTATTATCTATAATTGATTTGTATAGATGAAGTTAATTCTTCGTACCAAGAAGGACGGATCCAAAAATTTTTTTGAGCGGGGACAAAATTTTATTTTTAGTGGAGGTAAAATTTTAACGAGGGAATTTTTTTTATGAGATCAAAATTTAAAATAATAATTTTTTATATAAAATTTTTTAGAGACAGTGGGAACAAGTGCCCCTACTTGCCCCATGTGGATCCATCCATGCTTCATAGAATCCAACACAATGGAAAGTTTCAATTCAATGCATGATCATATAATAAGTGAAGAAAAAAATAAAAACATAAGAAATCAACAGCTCTACCAAGATAGGAAGTCTGGAATCACTTCATAAAACCTAAAACAAGAGAGGGAATTGCTAAGGAGAAGTGTTAGTACTATCATAAGTTGTTTGTTAGAGGTTCAAAAGATGGAGCCTCATATTTGAAAGGCATGTTGATGCATATAATTAAAGAAGAATGGTACTAGGAGGTGAAATTTTTTTTAATATATATTCTATTGAAAGATAAATATGACATGATTGTCACATTTTATGATCATGAAAAATTCAAGTATTTTGTTGCTAAGGCCATCATAAGGCATGAATATTTACCCTTAATTATAGATCATATAGACTTTAGGATGTTTATTATGCCACTCGAAATTTAATATGAATACCGTTAAGAAGGACATCTTTAAGATTTAATATGCATAGAAGAGTTTGACATTAAAGATGTTAGAGACTAATGACATGCAAGTTGCGATTATAGTAGGTGTGTGGACATATGAAAATCAAAAGATGGGTTATATATTTGTGAAATTGCATTACATTAATAACAATTGGATTTTGTATAATTATATCTTAATGTAAATAATGTTCTTTGATCTTTTAACATCTACTAACATAAATTATGTTATGTTCAACAAAGTTAAGAGTATGTTGTGGGCTGAGAGCTTATGTAATGGTTTAAAGGTTCTTTCATATGCATTTATTATAAACATATAGTGAATTTGATTTGAAAGATAGGTTGATGATTATCAAAGAACGGATATAAGTTAGAAATAACTGTCTAGTAAAATGATTCAAATAAAGACAAACAAGAAGATAAAATTTGACAATTATCGGAACGCAATTGATAACACTATTATAATTATTGTTGTTTTTGATTTGAGGTACAAACTTATTATAGTTAAATATTATTTTGGACAGTTATATGGTAATTGAGTTTTAGTACATGTTGATATCACTAAACATTTGTAGTATGCTTTGTTTAATAATTACCAATCAAGAATAAGTAAAGAGTTGGATCACAAGATCATAATATTTTATAAGATAACCAATTTATTTATTTTATTGACAAACTAATTATTGTCGCTAGCTATCAAAACATCATCCACATATAACAATAGAATTAGAAATTTATCATTAGATTTTTTTAACATATACCTAATGATCTGTATTTCATATAATATAATTGTAACATGAAACTTAATACACCACCGACTTCAAGACTATTTTAGGTTATAGATTGACTTTAGCCAGTCCCGGCTCTAGATAGTGGCAACTAGGGCACCTGCCTAGGGGCCCATTCTAACCTTCCAATGTTTTTTTAATAAATGAATAGCATTAAATGCTAATTAATGGTTGTTGAGAAAGAATGAAACAATTTTGGTGAAGATCACGACAACTTTGTAATCTTTTCATGTACCAAATTAATCTTTTCAACTTCCAAAGTAACCTTAACTCTCTTTTAATTGATGAAGAACATTAATTGCTAATTAGTGGTTACAGAAAAGGAATGAAACGATTTTGAGTGCAGTTTATTTTCATAATTTTTTTAGATTCCAAACTAACGTTAACTTTTTAGCTTCTTTTACTTATAAATTTATTGAAGCATCTTAAACTCTTTTTTGATGTCCATCAACATATGAATATAAGATACTCAAACTCAAAATTTACAACAAAGAATTTTCATTCCGAGTTTTAAGTGATAATTTAAAGGTAAAATTTTTAAAATTTTCATGTATTTTTAGGTTACTAAATATTGGAATATATTATAATTAATTTGTAATTTGTCATTTACTTGGATACTATATTAACATTTTAAATAAGAACATTAATATTAAATAATATTGTGTTTATTTGTATTTCTCCTTTTTTATTTTTAGATTACTTATTATTTATAAAAATAATTAAAATTTAATGAATAATTTAATTTTGGAACTGTAATTTTCATTATATTTTACCACAATTATTATAATAATTGTTAGATTTGTGTTCTTGTAAATGTTCAAATAAGTTTAGTAATAATATGACTAAAGTCAAATTTGAGGACTTGATAAGTTAATGTATGAATAATTAATAATATCATAACACTACATTTATTATTATTTTATATTTGAAAATTAAATAATGCCATAAATAGTTGATAATACTATATTTACTATTATGTTAATTCCCATAAAAGAAAATTTTTTATTATGTAAAATTTAATAAAATATAATAAAATTTATTTGATAATTAAATAATACCGTAAATAGTTGATTTGATAGACTACATTTACCATATGTTAATTACCATAAAAAAAATTTATTACTTAAAATTTAATAATTTTTTAATAATTTAGACCTTTATCTAGTTACTTGACAAAATAATATTCAATCATTTCCACTACTGGCAGAATAGGATAATATTTGGCTTGACAAACTTAGAATAGTTAAAAGTCAGAATAGTTAATAAATTATAATATAAATTACTCCGAAATATGTTAATTTCTTGTATTTTTAGAAATTGGTGTTTATCTATCATTAAAATTTCCTCTTTATTTTTTCCTCTGTCATAGATGTAATACCACCGACCGATACATCTTTTTGATATATTGTCAAGCTATTGGTGCCTTGTTATTTCTGCATACTTCTTTCAGTTCCATACAGGTGTTTTTTTTTCTAATTCAATTGTGTTATAATTGATTTATATTACGTTACCCAAAAAGGATTTGTTTGGAAGTGAAAAAAGGAACAAAAGGAAAAAAGAAAATAAGCAGAACACTTAATAGAATCCCAGAAAGGAGCAATTAATAAATTTATTAAAAAAGTAGGCTACTCTACTGAGAATCATGAGGAATTAGGTAAAAGTAGTTTTGAACAACATAAAGAAAAATTAAGAGATAAGATTCATATTTATGAGGATATTAGAAATTTGAATGAGCATGATCATGTGTCAAATGCATCCACTTTAGAAAATTTAAAGGTAGATGAGTAAGTAAGCCCTATAGTGGATATTTATGATCATAGAAATTGGGATAATCTTGATAATAAAGTAATGGACATTTTAGTTGAAAAAGGGTCTGTAAAAGAATTTAATCTTTTGTTTCCTTTAGACAATACATCTCGACATTGTTCATATTCTTATTATTATAGAAATTTGAGTAATGGAGAGATTACCGATAAAAAATGGTTAGTTTATTCTAAACATGTAGATAAAGTATATTGTTTTTGTTGTAAGTTGTTCAAATCTAATAACAAACAAAGTGCATTAGCAAATGATGGATTTAGAGATTGATAGCATCTTAGCGAAAGACTCAAAAAAACATGAGAATTGCATTGAGCATATTACTAATATGAGAACTTGGAATGAATTAAGAGTAAGATTGAACAAAAATCAAACAATTGATAAATATTTACAACAAGAAATTGTAAAAGAGAAAAAACGTTGGAGACAAGTTTTGATAAGAATAGTTTCTGGTGTGAAATATCTTGCTAAATATAATTTCGCTTTTTAAGGATCTAATAAGAAACTTTATCAAGATAGTAATGGTAATTTTTTAGGATTGATTGAGATGATTCCTGGATTTGATTTAATAATGCAAGATCAGGTTAGACATATTCAAAATCATGAAATTCATCATCATTATCAGGGTCACAAAATTCAAAATTAATTGATTTCTCTATTGACCCATAATGTTAGAGTTCTATCATAGGGATCATTAAAGAGGCGAAATACTTTTCTATTATTCTTGATTGTACCTCAGATTTGAGTCATCAAGAAAAAAATGAATTTGTTAGTACGATATGTGAATATGTCAAGGAAAAAAATAAAAAATAAAGGAGTACATTTTAGAGTTCTTAAAAGCAGATGACACATCTGAATTAAGACTTTTCAATGAATTATTGAATGCATTTAAGTCTCTTGATCTTAATGTCTATAATGTGAGGGGTCAAGGTTATGACAATGATTCTAATATGAAGGGAAAACATCGAGGGGCTAAAAAATGATTACTTGAAATAAATCCGAAAGCATTATATATGTCATGTGTTTGTCATAATCTTAATCTTACTCTTAGTGATATGACACATTCTTGTGTTAAAGTTGTTTCATTTTTTGGACTTGTGCAACATATATATGCATTATTTTCAAATTCTCGTGAAAGGTGGAAAGTTTTACTTGATAATGTTTTAGGTTTAACCATGAAATCATTGTCTAACACTCGTTGGGAGAATCTAATAAAAAATGTTAAAGCTATTATATTTCAAGCTCCTTAAATAAGATCGGCTTTGATGGAATTGTCTAGATCTTGTGATGATGCTAAGTCAAAGAGTGAAGCAAAAAGTTTGGTTAGTGTAATTGAGAGTTTTGAGTTTTTACTTAGTATAGTTTTTTGGTATGATATTTGATTAGTTATTAATATGGTGAGTAAAAAGTTACAATCTAAATCTATGTGCATTGACGCTGCCATAAAAAAAGTTAGAAGGTGTGATGATATTTTTTTAGAAATATAGAGAAGAAGAATGTAACATCTCGTTCTCATACTAAGGGTTAAAACCCTAAAATTTAATACATATGAGATCAAACAGAGATTGAGAAAAATGCATCTTGTACTCATCCATAATATAGCATACACACACACACGTGAATAATGGTTTTTACACATGATAATAATTATTCATGTACTCATTTGACATTTTTTTGAGTATAAGTAATCTATAAATGTGATTATATTAGGAATTGTGAATTATATGTGTTATCAATTGAGTTGGAGTGTATAAGTAATGAATTATAATTTTTGAAAAAAACTTGGAAATTTTATGTTAAGGGTATTTTTGGACTAGGACAAAAAATGTCAAGTGACAAAATAATTAATGAATAGTAGTAGAAATAAGGGTCAAATAGCAATGGAAATTTTTATAAATGACTTTGGGATTTAATGACTTATGTTATTGAAAATTGGGAGACAATTGCAATAGAAATTGGAGACAAAATGAACTAGTCATTAAAGTGGAACAAATGGAACCATGGGGAAGTAACATGTGTCACTTGCCACACTACTTATTAAGCCACGTTTTTATTAAGTGAAAGACCATATTTTGGTATTTCACTTGCCAAAAACGACACATACACCTTTTACCCATCTTCTTCATTTCTCATCTTCTCCATTCCTCTCCTTCACTTACGACATTCACTCTCACCCTCATCATGGTGACTTTTTTTTAACTCTTTCACCTTGCTTCTTAAGATTCATTGCCACCCTCTTCTTGCGGCTAAAAAACCCAACCTATTCCACCTTAAAAAGGTGAAGATTGTGGAGGAGCTAGGGTTTCTTGGTGATTTGAAGGAGCTTTGAAGCTAAACCAAGTAAGTAACCTATTACTCTTCATGGCTTTGATGAATGGAGCATGTTTGATGATAGTTAATAGTTAGATGTTCATCATATGAAGATGGGTATATGCTAAAAACGTGGATGAGAAATGAGGAAAATTCGTGTCTTGCTTGTGTTTTGATGGATAATAGATTAGGGAATGACATAATGTTGGATTGAGTGAGTGAATGGTGTATAAAGTATGTTGGAGCAATGTTAGCTATGATTTTTTTCACTGAATATGCTTTTGTATTTTAACCATAACTTGTTTTGTAGTTATCCAAATGAGATGATTTTTTATTTGGATTGAATTAAATACATATGGCTACATTTTGTAAGGGACGTCGAATTCAAATTCTTTCATTAAGAGTTTCCAATTTTGACTTGAATTTCAATATTGGGTGTAGGAAAAAGTGCAGAAAAAACTGGATACATATTGGGTTTTTGTTCTGTTTTCTTGATGAATTAATGTGAATCTTTTTGGGTGTTTTTTTGATGCAATAAAATGATTCTAGACCTAAAGAAAGGGGTTAGTGTGGTGTTTTGAAATGTGAAGGATAAAGGTGATAGTTAGAAGTGAAATGAAAGTAAAAATGAAGTTAAATATGTGCAGAAAATTGATGATGAATGCATATATATGTGTATGTTCTGTTATTAGTGTTTATGATCAATCATGGGCTATAAATTATTTATAGATGATGTTGAGTTGAAATGAAGTTAAAAATAATGGATAAATGATGAGTGTTGAACTAGAAATGATAGACTAAGAATGAGGAATTGAATGTTGTAAGTAAAGAGTTAGAAATCTGAAAAAACATAGAATGCAATTGGACATACTTTAGTGCAAGAGGCATAACGTTTTCTTTAGAACTCAGATTGAGGTCATTTAGGTATGGTTTTAAAGAGGACTTCTAGATGTACAACTTCTATGAAGACATTGTGAAAAGATGTTAACGGCTAGAGGGTCCAAATTTCAAGTTTCTGTAAGTGACCCGTAAATTTCCGTTTAACGGACATGGATGTACGCTTAACGGACATTTACCAGTCAAGTGACCCTAATTGAGGCTTAAATAGGTATTAAAGTAAACCTAGAATGATCATTGGTTTATGTGACTAATGTATGATAGGTTTGAAGTGAAAATGAAGGTTAAAACTTAGTGAATGAAGGGATAATATCAAGGGACCCAAGGCATGAGTATAATGGGAATGAAGATGTTCATATGATTGTAGCTATGATTGAAAGAAGTTGAGTAATATGTATTAAGTGATTAATTGTGAATGAAAATATGGTATTATGAGATCATATAAGGTTAGAAAAGATATGATGAGAAATTGAGTTATGATATAGAGTAACTAAGTATCCTTGAGGTGTATGCTTATGAATAAACTAGAAACATATCAAAGGTAAAGATTGAATGGGGAACTTAGAATGACCATGTGCAAATGAAGTGTAAATCTAAGCTCAATTAGAAAAATATGAATCATGAAATGAGAATAAGCATAAGATTTGAATTTAGAAAATATAACCGAGAATGTCATTGAGCATGCATTATACATTACACATATACATGTGTGAAAAACTGAATGTTTATGTGATTGTGCAATTAATAATGTTTATGCAATATATGTTTTGCATAATGATGATACAGGATAGAACATCCCCATCTAGACACTTCCAGATCATGGAAGCTAATGCTAATCTGGAGCGTACTGTGAGTAGACCGAGATGGTCTCACTTTATTGTTTGTTTTGTTTGAATTTTGTATTAATTGACTATTGGATGATGTTATGAATGTGATTGATTGTGATGGTTTTCGGATAAAAGATCCGATTAATGTGATGTATGAATGAAATATTGAAGTGCTCCTTATATGTGAATTGGATGAAATATGTGATACATGACTTGGTTGTTAAATGTCGAACTTAGTTCCGAAGGAAAATGTGATCATGCCTATAAATGAAAAAGTGATTCTCAACTCTAATGTAGAATGCCAGACTACGATCCGATGATATATGAATGTGAGCAAATGAGAATATGCAAATGTGATGGAGACATTCCATTTCATAAATGCATGAAACATAATGGTAGTTGTGACCAGAGTAGCCACCGATCAGAGCTTAAAGCTCAACGTGAGAAAAAGAGCCTCCAGCTCAAAAGTGATTAAGAGCCTAAGGATCACTATGTAAAATGAGCCTTGTATCTTCACTGCATATGCATGATGTGAATAATTGTAATGTGTTGAATGTGAAATGTGAAATGTGAAATGAATGATCAAGTGATACATGCTTAAGTGAATATGTAATGTATGTGACTTGATATGATGAATTGATGACTTGTGCGTGTTATGTGATTGAGTGAGCTATCGAGGATGGTCACTCATTAAGTTCGCAAAAACTCACCCAAAATTTTGCAATATTTTTCAGGCTCAGAAGAGTACGCCGTTAGGTAAATGGGAGTATAGGCACTGCATATAAGTAAAAGATAGAGATCGGAATCAGTTCGCATATATTTTCTTATTTTTGTATTGAATTGAGTCCTCTACAATTGTTGTAATTGTGTATTTAAGTATTTTTATTTATGATTACTTTCTAAGTTGGAAAGATCTGCTAATGACTTTGAAATGTAATGAATTTATGACTACAAGTATTTTTGTACTTGAAATGGGCCCAAATGGCTATTGATATTATAATGATTGCATTACTGTGATTGAAAAATATTTAGGAAATAAAAGTGACCCGATTTGATAATTGATTTCTACATATGCTTATATTGCTTCAAAAATTTGTAATGAGTTTTGAATGTTTGATCATTCTAGCATGTCACTCTTGCGGGATTCGTACTCAAACATCACTCAGGATGTCAAGTATGGGTCTCGAGGGGGTGGGGTGCTATACACACAATTTGCAAATTTCGTGGAGAAACTAAAGACTTTGCAAATTAACTTATCTTTTGTAGAGGAATTAGAACATAAACCTAACTATGCGAATTTCCTGAAAGACATATTAACAAACAAGCACACTTGGGAAAATAAACAGACAGTAATATTGACAAAAAGTTGTAATTCCATTATCACCAGTCACTTGCCTTCTAAATTGGAGGACTCAGGGAGCCTTACAATACATTGTGTAGTTAGTAAGTTGGAATTTACAAAGTGTCTATAATATATAGGCATAAGTATAAATCTTATGCATTTTTCGATCTTTAGGAAACTAGAGCTGGGAGATTTAAAGCCAACTTCGATGCTCATTCAGTCGACAAATCAATCGATTAACAGACCGTTTAGTGTAGTGGAAGATTTTATCATTAAAGTGGATAAATTCATTATTCCTGTGGACTTTGTGATACTGGATTTCAAAGAGGATAGGAATTATCCACTAATTCTTGGATAACCATTTATGAACATTGGGAGAGCGTTGATTAACATTCATGAAGGCAAATGATTCTTCAGATTGGTGATGATCACATGGAGTTCAATATAAACAAAGTCTTGAAAATATGAAAGAGAGTAGCTCTTGCATAAAGAATAATATAGTGGATGAGAATGTATTAAAGAGCAAGAGGAGAGCTACTTTGGAGAAGTAAAATTTGAGGAAGCTAAAATGAAGGACGAAAATGGGATAGAGGATGAAGAAGAGACGAATGAGTCGTATGCTCCAACACATTAAGACATCCTAGTGAGAATTGAAGCACCTATACCGCCCTCAATTGAGAAGCCATCAACTCTAAAGTTAAAACCTTTACCCATATATCTAAGGTATATCTTTCTAGGCGAGGGTCAAACTTTACCCGTCATTATTTCCAACCAAATTGATGAGGAACAAGAGAGTAAGGTGTTAAAAATCATTAGAAAGTGGATAAAGGACACAAGATGGTAGATACTTGACGTGTGAGGTATAAGTTTGAACATAGTTATGCATATGATTAACCTTGAAGAAGGAAGTAGAGTAGCGAGGGAATGTCAACGAAAATTAAACCCTTATATGAAAGAAGTGGTTAATAAGGAGGTGGTAAAGTTTTTAGATGTAGGCATCTTATACTCAATATCAAATAGTTTAGCCTAGTATAATTCATACCGAAGAAAGTATGAATGAATATAATGGAGAGTGAAACTAGGGAGATGATTTCAAAGCGAAAAATCATAGGATGGAGAGTATGTATCGACTATAGCAAGCTCAACAAATTGACTAAAAGAGATCACTTTCCTCTACCATTCGTTGTCAAATGATAGAAAGGATTGCTAGCCATACATTCTACTATTTCTTGGAAGAATATTCGGGCTATAATTATAATTTCATCTATTCAAAAGACTAAGAAAAGATCATTTTCACAAGTCCTTACGGAAAACTTGTTTATAGGTAGATGCTTTCATGTTATACAATGCTCCAACTACATTTCAAAGGTGATTATATCAATCTTTACAGATATGATAGAGTACATAATGAAAATTTTATGGATTTTTTTAAAAATATTTTAGAGACTCTTTTGAGTTGTGCTTGAAAAACTTAGACATAGTACTCCAAAGATGTTAAGAATCACACTTAGTTCTAAAGTTGGAGAAGTGTCACTTCATAGTGCATGAAGGACTAGTACTTAGACAGAAAATATTGTGTCAAGGTATTGAAGTTGATAGAGCCAAGACATAGGTCATTGAGAAGCTTCCACCACTAGTTAATGTCAAAGGCCTGCGAGAATTTTTAGGACATGAAGGATTCTAACACTGCTTTATAAAGGACTTCCCATTAATGGCAAGGCCTATTATGAATCTATTAGTTAAAGATTTTAAAAATTGAAAAAGGCACTAAATTCAACACCAATTTTAACTTCTCCAAATTAGTCATTACCATTCGAAGTTATGTGCGATGCTAGCGACCAACTTATAGGTTATGTGTTGGGCCAACAGAAAGACAAAAGGCTACATGTGGTTTATTATGCAAGCAAGACATTAACGGGGCCATAACTAAATTACGCCACTATTGAGAAGGAATTGTTAGTGGTGGTGTTCACAAGTGACAAGCTTCACTATTATCTCTTGGGATCTAAGGTGATCATTTTTTTCGGTCACATTGTGCTAAAATATCTATTCGATAAGAAAAACACTAAACCAAGACTGATCTGATAGGTGCTACTACTACCAAAATTTGATATTGAGATCAGAGACAAGAATTGAGCAGAGAATGTGGTGGTTAACCACTTATCACATCTGGAAGAAGGGGTATTAGAGCAAAGTGAAGACATTAATGAGCGATTCCTTGATGAATTTTTGATGTTGCTCAACTGCCTTGTGGTACCATAGTACACTGATATAGCAAACTTCGTTGCAGGCAATATTCTCCCTTTAAATTTATCTTATCAATAGAAAAGGAGATTCTTATATGAGTGTACCCATTATCTATAGGATGACCTGATCTTCTATGGGACATATGCCGATGGACTAATCAGAAAGTGTGTTTTGGAGGAAGAAATGTTAGATATATTAACATAGTGTCATGAAGCTATCTATGATGGGCATTGCGAAACAAATAAAATGGCAACACGAGTCTTAGAATGTGGATTTTATTGGCCAAATATATTCAAGGATGCTAAAGAGTTTGTGGCACAAGCAATTGATGCCAAAAAATGTGGAACATCTCAAAACAAGATGGAATGTCATTGTCTAACATTCTAGAAGTCAAAGTGCTCGATGTGTGAGGATTGGACTTCATAGGACCATTCCCATTTTCTATGGGGAAAACTTATATCTTAGTTAGAGTGGATTATGTGTCATAATGGGCTAAAGCTATGATAAGTCTAACAAATGATTGAAAATTGATGCAAAAATTTATCAAAAGACTATTAAATAAATTTGGATTGCCACAAGATATAACAAGTGATGGAGGAGCACATTTTTGTAATAAATGTTTCGATGCTCTTATGAAAAGATACAGAGTTTACCATTGTGTTGTCACTCCGTACCATCAATAGACAAGTGGAGGTCATGAACCATGAGCTTAAATGAATATTGGTGAAGATGGTAAGTAGTTCAAAGAAGGATTGGGCATTGAACCTGGATGATGCCTTATAGGCCTATCGATCTGCCTTCAAAACTCCAATCAGTATGACACCATTTAGACTTATTTATGGTAAGGTTTGTCACTAGCCTGTGGAATTAGAACATAGAACATATTAGGTGACAAAAGTCTTAAATTTTGATTGGAAGAAAATGGGTGACCGAAGATTTGTACAATTGAACAAGCTCTACAAGCTTTGTCTAAATGCATATGAGCATGCAAATCTATATAAGGAAAAAAGAAGAAGAAATGATATGATTCTCATATTAATAAGAAAGAATTCAAAGTGGGAGATGCGGTGTTAATTTATAATTCAAGTTTTAAGTTATTGCCTAGAAAGCTCAAATTAAGGTGGAGCTGGGACTTTTAAAGTGACCCACATTTTTATGCATGGAGCTTTGAAATTAGAAAATCAAAATAAAGAAACCTTTAAGGTGAGCAGAAAAAGGTGTAAATCATATCTCAGAGGAGGCTTTTAGCAAGCAAGGGAAGTAATTTCTTTCCTTTCAAATCATTAAAATGTTTTGAATGATGAAAGATTAGGTTAATTACTATAACTTAACAATTTTATGTAGTTAGGTTTTCTCTTGAATTATAGTATTTAGGTCTTTATTTTCTTATTTTTGGAGTAGTTTGGATTGTTAAATTTAGGTCTTTATTTTCTTGTTTTTGGAGTAGTTTGGATTGTTAATTTTCATGTTTTTGAAGCAATTATAAGTTAGGGAACAAGTTCAGGGGATTACATGGAAAAAAAAAGAATGAAACAGGATAAGTTGTGCCATTTACAGCCTGTCACAATCGTGCTTTAAAGGAGCATGATTATGCATGGCATGTTAACCTCTGTCACGATCGTGCTCCAAGCTCATGATCATGATAGTTCCATATCTTAGACCCTATTTTGCCCTTCCTTTTCAACTCTAGCCCTTTAAATTCATCTTTTCTCTTCTTCTACATAACTTGTCTCTCTACACCTAGCAACCACCTTCCAAACTCTCAACTTTCTCTTCATTATTACTTAGGTTTTTCATTAATTACTTTCATCTTTCACCTAGATAAACATTCCTCTTACACAAATATAGTAATTTCCATACAAAAATCACATATTCAACGTGCTTCTTACAATGTTTTTAAGAACTTTTCTCTCTCATATTTTTTGGGTGTTTTATGTAGTTTTTTTGTTCTCTTGGTTGATTTTGTAGGTATACACTCATTAATAGCACTAAGAAACAAACAAGTTGCTAAACATTGATAATTGAAAGGGAAAGCTCAAGTTTCAGGGAAGGGTGCATGTGATAGGGATGTAGATTTTAGAGCATCTCTTCTGATTTATTTAGAAGAAGAAGGTATTCAATTCCAAACTCTTCGCTCTAGAATTATGACTACAAATAAATACTTTAGTTTTTAAATCTTAGAAAATCTGGGGTTAAAAGAAAAGATTGAGACTTTGAGTGCAAAAATTCGACAGAAATTTTTATTTATTTTGATTATATTGTGCATAAGGAATTAACCATAGAATTTTATTCTACTATACAATTTGAGCCTAAAAAATTGGATATTTTTTATTTTTATTGAGGGGCCACCCTTATAATTTAGATTTTGATATCATGGAAGAAATTGGTGGATTTCCTATATTGAACATTATTGAAAAATAAGAGAACTTTCGTGCTAAGCAATGCCTATAATAAAGTTATTCTTAGTCTTGAGCATCAATTATTGCATATATTTATGTTTCATAAGAAATTAAAAAATGTTCAATTAAAGACTTATTCATACTTTAGTGTCAAGTTTTTACTTCAACCCATATTTTTCATACAATAGCTACTTCTCTTAAAAAAAAGCAACTATCTTGGCATGGTTTGTCTTATTACTGCACTTGTTATATATCATGGTGTTCTTAATCACACTCATTTAAAGCAAGCTGAGATCTTGGAGGTCCATCATATAGAACTTTAGGATATTGGTTCCAAAACTCACATAAAATACAAGATTGGACAAGCTAGATCTAACTTCAGACCAGCACAACATCAAACTGAGGTCTCATTAAGTGAAGAAATGGACGAGGATGATGAGGAAGGCTAAGAGAAAGTCTTCAATTTAGTATAAAAAAACAACAAGCTCATGGTAGAGTGCACGAGCACCATAGAGGCACAAATAAAAGAGATGGCACGAGATCACGTAAATAGTAACCTAACACAAAGAAAATTTTGATGTACCTCGCTGCTTAAGGTGTTAAGATTCCTTCACCCACACCATCACCGCTCAATCTCCATAAGTGTTTCTTGCTCTAAACTTTTTATTACTTGTTATTTATTTTTATATGTATTTTTTGCTTTCTCACATTGAAGATAATGTGTTATCTAAGTGTGGGATGTTTATACATTGACATATCATATGTGTGTGAATATTACATTTCACATTGTGTGAACATCTTATTGTATATGAGTGAATTGTATGAATGTGTCAATGGAAAGAATTTGATATAATTAGTTTAGCTTTGAACATGGTCTTTTAATTTGTAAAGGCATATTGACTTGTGAATTTTGTGTTTTAAGTATCTTTGGATGAATATGCATGATAATTAAGATATGATACATATTCTTCACTTTAGGAAATTTGTTGTATACATTTATAATTATAAGTCAATTGAATTAGTTAACATTATTAGTACCCTTTTATGAGAATGATTGGTTAAAAAGAAATGAGGTAGGCTAAGAAATAAAATATAAAATGTGTTACATAAAATTCCTATTCTGCTGGCCCTTTTTGAAAAAATTGGGTTAAGAATAAGGGTAGTAGCTAGTTGAGTATATGATATAGCTGAGTAATAAAGGGCATTCATGACAAAATGTTTTGTCTTCACATCAAAAAGCTAGAATGACACTCGAACCAAGCTAAATAAAAAATGTGACCTACTTGAGTAATCGAGGGACATTCATGATAAGGTGTTTACCTTCACATTAAAAGACTAGGCTAATGTTAAAGAAAATTAAAAATGATGTTTAAATAAATAAGACCTACTGATCTTTGAAAATAGAAAAAATTTTCGTTAAAGGCTACTTAGTGATAGTTTCCTTTTTGATTGATCACTGATCATAAATGTATGTTTACAAATGTCATAAGTGTATGAATAGGGTGTTGATATTTTGATTGATATGTATGTTCAACTCAAAGTACTTAAACATGAAAGGAATAGTTTAATATGTTGGCACATTTTGAATGATTGATATTTACGGTTAAATTGAATCTATAAGATTTAATGCCACTATATAATTATTGCATATTGCATGAATATGTGATTATATGTTCTTGTATTTGTTTGTGTTTATGTTTTTTGTTTTTGATTGAGGACATGCAAAAGTTGAAGTGTGGGGATGTTAGTAGGTATATATCATATTATGTTTTTCTAGGTGTTTTAGTTTCTTTTCAAGTGTTTCTTGGATGATTATCTTTTGTATAGGCTTAGAATTGTGTTATTGTTAGTATTTGATTATGTTTTAAGTGTTTGTGTGGTTTAGAACACGAATTCATCTTAATTTTATGTTTCAATAGGTGTTTGATGTGTTTTTGAGTGTTGGAAATTAGGAAATTAAAGAACAAATTGTTGAGTCAAAATGACTTTACATATATATGATTTTGATGAATAACAAAGAAGTAGTAAAAGAAGACGTAAAATAGAAAACAAACAGACGAAGAATAAAACACAGACGCAGACGAAGTTAAAAAGCAGACGAAGAAATATAGATGCAGATTGAAAAAAGACGGAGAAGTAGAGAAGCAGACGCAGACACAAAATGAGAAGCAGACGCAAAACAAAACACAGAAGCAGACGCAGACACAAAATGAGAAGCAGACATAAAACAAAATGAAAAGCAGACGCAGATGCAAAATGAAAAGCAGGTGCAGACGCAGACGCAAAATGAAAATCAGACATAGACACAAAAATTATAGACAGAGAAAAGCAGATGCAGAATTCAAAAGAAGACGCAAGAGTCAGTTCGAGTTAGTTACAGAACTCAACTGATTAACCGTTTCTTTCAAGAT
>JANTPM010000008.1:7735417-7753575 GCA_025434745.1 Erythroxylum divaricatum
CATCGCCATCACCGACTCTCTCCCATTCTCTTTTTATTTTTCACTCTTTCCTTTGTTCAAAGTCGGCTCTCCTATGAATAAAAACGACAGCCCCTTTGTGTTTTTAAAGCCATATCATTAAATGATAGATAAAAGACCAAAATGCCCCTAACATTTACTTTTAGTCATACTTAGTTTCGGATCTGATTCGCACTATCAATTTGAAGGAATTTGTGAATGATTGGATTGAGCATAAGCTTTGATTGTGTTTGGACGAGAGAGGAACCATTTCATAGTCACGTGCACGTCGACATAAAACCTTCTCTCGGATGCCTACTTGTGGGCTACGAGATTCGAAAAGTGGACTCGTTTCAGTCGCAGTGTAAACTTCGTTTCTCCTTTTTGTTCCATGGAACCCTCGAGCCATTTATTGTGCATTGCATATGTGAATTGTCAAGTTGATGCATACATGATTTGTGTTATTGTGAATTGGTTAAGAAATATGATTTTCTTGAATTTAATAAAAGTTTTCTATGACAAATGCATATGTGATTTTCTTGTTATCGATTATAAACTGTTACCCACGAGCTTCCAAGATCACTCCCTTTTTGTCCTATCTTCAGGTAAAAAGAATGAGATCGATAAATCAAGAGTCAAAGCATCATTTCGATTATGCATATTTTTGTATTTGAAGTTAGAGTTTGTAAAAGCAAGACTTTAGATGCATTTCGAGAACTACTGGGTTTTGCATCTTTTGTATTTTTGGATTTTGATATTGATGATGTATTGTGGCATGAGGTGCCATTAAAGCTTTGTAAACACTTATTTTATGAAGTTAATGAAATATGAATTATGTATGGATGATATGAGTTGAGTTGGATTTAGATATATTTGGAGAAGTTTTCTACTCGAGTGGATGAACTTTGAACATGAATTGTTGTTATATATATATATACATAAGTGAGATGTTGTGGAAAAGAAAGATAGGAATCATGAATGATGAGATGTAGTTGAATATGAAGAGTCAAATGAATTGAGGTTGAGAGTTTGATGTATTCCAATTGGTAGTTGAAATCGTTATGAATGATGATGCAATAAAGGAAGTGAAGTTAGGTTAATTTTCAAGTTTCTCATGGGAGAAAAATGTGTGTTTTGACTTCAGGAGAAAATCTGTATTAATCTAGGAGGAATTAGATAAAGTTTTCTTCATAAAAGTTGTATCTTATCCTCTTATCTTTCCAATGGTATAAAGTATACGATTTTTGGATATCGGTGTTGAGAGATATGATCATTTAAATAGGTGATGTTGCATGGGACATGTATCCTAAATAATTAGAGCATGTGGAGTGATATCGCACTATGATTGTTCGATTTGGAAAGATATGAGTAAAAGGGATGTTAGGATGGGTTTAGGATCTATTGGAGTGGTATTGGAGAGTGAAAAGTTTTGATAAATCCGAAGATTACACGGTCAGGCCATGTGAAATCATACTGGTCGTGTATTCCTAATGCTGAAAAACTGCTAGACTCGAAAGTTACACTGTCTGCCCGTGTTGAATCACACGGTCCATGTTTTGACTCTCCAAATGACAAAATCTCGTTTCAAGTTTTTCATAAAAGTTGTAGATATAGAATTCCTCTTCACAACCATCTAAAGAAAACCTTAATCCAACATCTCTAGTGAAAGTTATGCTAATTGTCCCGAGATAGGTACAATGTGATTGAGGACATGAGCATGGTTGATTCTTTTGGCCATAACTTCATAACCTGACCTCGAAATGAAGTGATTCTTGAAGAATTGGATTACCAATACATTATGATACCTTTTAATAAAAATTTATAGCCATTTGTGATGAGTTCAAAAATATTGATGGAAAGAAATGGGGGATCGGTTGGAAGAGCATGATAGGGTTATGAACACACTTTGGATTTTTAAGCATATCTTCATCTATAGAACTCCAATTAAGTTGGTTCTTGCTCCAAAATAAACTAGATACATAGAGCTACAATTATTTTAAAGAAGTCAATTATGGTTATTGTGATTCCGTTGTATAGGCTCGCCTTTGTGGCTTGAGATATTATGAAAATGACGATGAACCGATGATGGCTAATTAGGGTTAAATGAAATAACCCTACAGGTTAATACGTTCGTGTTTATGAATGGTTTCTAGATGATGGGTTTCGAAAACGGGATCCAATGTGTATGGTATCCAACATTGTTTGGTATTAGAACAAGAGTTGGGTTTAAAAAACGGTGCTCAACAATTCACGTCTGCATTATACTTCTTTATTTTCGTATTGAATTGTATATATATTCCGAAATTTTTGTATCGAATAATATATTCAGAAACTTTTGCACAATGTGTATACAGATGTATTTATGTTGTAATGTAAATACATTATGACTAAAGTGTTTTGTATTTGTAATGGGGCCCTAAATGGCTATTAAAATTCTGTTGATTGTATTGTTATGAATAAAAAAGTTTACGAATAAAGTGGGCCCGATTTGATAATTGATTTCTGGATAAGCTTATGTTGTTTCAATGTTTTAAAAAAATTGTACTGATTTTTGACTGATTAAATGCTTTAGCATGCCACTCTCGCGGAGCACAGACTCGGATATCACTCAGGATGTCAGACACGTGTCTGGCGAGAGTGGGGTGTTACAAAGGGTTTGGCTCTAGTATGAATATTGTCAAAAGTCTTGCACATGAGATGAATGTAGAGCCTACATTTTCAACTAGACGTTGTATTATTAGGAAAAGACAATTTGATGAAATTGATCATGATGGAGAAATACAATCAACTGAGAATTATTTTAGAGTTAATTATTTTCGAGTTGTTGTGGATATGACAATTACTTCGTTTAAGAATAAATTAAAACAATTAATGACATTTGAAAATACTTTTGGATTCTTATTTGATTTAAAGAAGTTAAGGTCGTTAGATAATAACCAATTAAAAGAATGTTGCACTAATTTTATAGCAAATTAAACGAATGTTGCACTAATTTTACAACAACTTTTTCTCATGATAATGTGTCAAATGTGGATTTAGATAATCATTTTCTGAATTTAAAGTGCTAAAAATGACTTTGCCAAATGAGTCAATGTCATCAACTGAAATTTTAGAATTTGTTAAAGCTGCAGATTGCTATCCAAATGTTTCAATTGCTTATCAAATTTTGTTGACTATACATGTGATTGTAGCATCAATTGAGACAAGTTTTTCAAAGTTAAAATTATTGAAAACCTATTTGAAGTCATCAATGTCATAAGAAAAATTGAATAGTTTAGCTATTTTATATATCGAGAAAGATATGTTAGATAATATTGATCTTGATAATATTATTAATGATTTTGCTTCTAGAAATACGTGAAGAATTTTTTTTTCATAAATCATGATCTTCTGTGTGCTTATTAGTGCAATTATCTTAATATTTTCAGTCTAATATTGTTGTTTTGATTGTTGTTATTACTATTTTGTTGTTACTTTTACTATTTTTAGTGATTTTATTGTTACTAACATTTGTAAGATATTATTAGATGATGTTACAATCATTTAATATTTTGTTGAGTATTTGGACTTATAAATTGACTCACTTATATATGAATATTAAATTTTAATAAATAAAAATATATTTTTAAAGTTTACATGTTTGTATATTGTCGATTTATTGGAGCTTTTTTTTCTTTACCTAGGGCCTATAAAATATTAGGAACGACCCTGACTTTAGCAATCTAAATATATAATACTCTTGGCCCTTCTAAATGAAATCTAAAGGTTGTCAATATAGATTTCTTCTTGCAGTTCTTATTAATTAAACATTTTGAGAAATGTATGTCTCTACTTTCATATTTCTCACATTCGAATTAGGTAGTATTAAAAACTCTCACTAAGCTATAATTACCATATATCATAAACTAATTCATTGTCTCTTAAATTACTCCCACCTTGATGAGTTCCACATAATTGATCTCTTCATACTAGATCATTATGGTCCACTATCTCATTTAGAGAAAAGTTTGGAACTTTCATTTCTTGATTTGAAAATTTATTCTTTAAGAATATGATTTCATATAATGCAAATTCCATTATTCATCTATTACCTTATTCACCTTTGAACATCTATCATTTGGAATATTTAGAATATCTTTTAAAGATACTATTCTTCCCTTAGGGACCTAATCTCTTATACTTATGTGAGTCACTATGAATGTATATAACATACACATTCTCCATAATTTAAAAATCAAATCTCTTACTTGTCTATGTCACATATAGAGTTTTAGTAATCAATTTAATGGGCACCTGATCAAGTACATATTTTATTGTTAGTGACACATCACCCTAATAAGTGATAGGTAAATTTGTCTATTTCATTATATATTTAACCATTTCAAGAAGAATTTTATTTATCTTCTTTACATTACCATTTTTTTATAGATCAATAGAATAGTCATTGTCTATCCATATAGTATATGACCTCTTGAATCAATCATATAACCCATGTATACTTGCTAAGTTCTTGAAGTCTTTATCTACTTTATCAAACTGATTGTCGACTAATGTTATAAGCTTTTGAAAATAGAATAACACTTTAAAGTTTGAGAAATCTAATAAATACAACTATACCAAGTATAGTCATTGATAAAATGATAAAATAAGTATTTTTATGCCTTGTTTTCACATTTATTTAGCCACATATATTTTAATGAAGTAATTGTAATAGTTTAGCATCTCTTTATCCCATACTAAATAGTTTTCGTGTCGTTTTATTAAATAGAAAATGTTTAAAAATAGACAATTTTACTTTATATGGGTCTTCTGTAAGACCTTATTTGACTAACTGATTTATTTGATTTTGTCTCATATTATTAAGTCTAGCATGCCACAAATTAGCGTAAATATTATAAGAACTAGATGATATTATTAAACAAAACTAATTTTATTTATTTAATAAACATCGAACACCATAAAACCATCCAATATAAAACAATGACTATTATAACTCCAAGGAACGTTATTCTTTCCATCGCTGTAGAAATTAGAATAGAATCTAAGAATAAGTAAAAGTATGACAGAAACAAAATGCTATCAAATCATGGAATGAGAAATTATATCATGTAAGTAAAGGCTTGATCACTATTCATGACTAACTTGTAGATTTCTACCCTATAGACATCAATGCTAGAGTAAATTGTACTTATTTGCACCTTATCACATGTTTTCTTCTTAAAAGTCTTTTTTTTTTAGACTCAGCCTTTTATGGGATCCTAAGAATTGTGGAAGACTTTCTTTCTACTTTTCACTTGGACTTAATATAACACTTCTTATTTTTAACTCTTTGTGAGTATGACATAGCCATATATGCCTCATTCTATAGCTCATAAGCCTCAAGATATTTATAGTGTAACAATAGATGCCTCGTAGCTTTCTTCACCAACTTAACATTCTTATCATAGGCTAAGTGCATTTTCATATGCTCTTAACTTAGAGGCAAAGTTCATGTAATAACTTTCACTTGCTGCATATCTAACAAGTATAACTAACATCCCTTAATTCACTAGCAATGTTTGACATTAGCTTCAAATGCCTCAATATTAAATGCTTTGACCTCATCTTTCATTTGTTATTTATTTAATTATTCTTACACACACTTACATACACATCTTAAACTTAATAATAATGGCCATAATATGCTCATTAGGTGCTACTATAACATACTACTAGTGTGGACTATAAGTCTTCGACATGGCTATACCTCTTGACCTCTCGCATAATATTATTGTCTATGCTATGCAAGTTTGGAAGTTTTCCTTTTGACATAAGTCATATGCCTTATAGTTTTCTTATATTGAGCCATAATATCCTTCATAAAAACTTTCATGATTTCATGTGGTGAGATAAGAGTCTTTTGCTTTCCCTATACATGTTGGATTTCCATACTCCAAATTTCTAAATTGTCACTAATGAAAATTCCTCTATTAAATTCTACAATAAAATTTTTGGATACAATAGCCATTTTCCTTAAACACATGGTTTCCATAATGATACATTTATGATGTGATTGTTATCAATTTCAATTAATCTAATAAAGCCCTCTAAATAGAAACTTTAATTATCTATAAAATCAAAAGTTCATAATATTTCCAATCATCATCCATAGAATAATTAATTAGAAATTAATCATTTTATTTAGACATATTTGTTTATTTACATCTCAAATAACACACACACACATACACACACTCTCACTCAATATACATGTAAAAAGAAGTTAATAACAATGCATATTTGTAAACAAATACTATCTATGTATTAACAATTATAAGAATGTTTGCTACAAATAACTAATAGTATGTAAGTAATATTTAAAAAATGTACTACACATCAAATAAAAAATGACTAATAATCTTCAACTAAATTTATAAAATTTGATGAATCATACGGAGAATTTATTCAATTAGGTCTTACAATTCAAGTTCATATAAGTTATTAGCTTTATAATGTCTAATCTATAATATGTTTCTTCTTTTGTGGTCAAACATGAAATATGGTCGCATCTTCAAATTTTCCATTCATATGACAAGATAAAAATGATTTAGCCAATGTAAACTCCCTTTGGCTAACTTATTTGTTACTTGTTGTGTCCTTTGAAATTGATTTGTTTCAATTACTATTTATAAAATGACAACATAAGAAAATAATCACTATAATCAGAGGCTTTGGGCTTAGGAGAAAAACAAGTAACATTATCGACGTGTTTATAAGCTAGTATGTTCGTAGATACTTCTTTTTGACCCGTAGGTTCTCATATTTACTGTCAAAACACGTTACCAACAAGTCAAAGGCATTAGGTATCTTCAAATCGTCTGTTTTGGTTATTCTATGAACATTTATTCATTCAATTTTTGTAAGTTTTATTTATTAAATATTCATAAAACAAGTAAGTATAGAATAATATAAACAATTTATCTATTCGCCTGATAAAGGTCATAGAGATCTGTTTCTTATTAGCAAACGTGGTCATGGTTAAAATTTGTGGCTATTAGATAGAAACACATGAAGGTTGAGAGGAAACGATGTTTAGTGCGTTGCTTCCCGAAATGAAAAGCTACATTGTAGTTTTGAACTTGGCTCCCCTGAATCTCTGATCTGAACAGCACAAATTGTATTCTATTGCATGCTGTACGAGCTATCTGTGAGTTAAAAAAAGGGGTTTAAGTTTATGAGCCCGCAGTTAACTGCGATAAAGATTTGCTGACTCAGTTGACATACAAGATTTGACCGGCACGCTTGTAACGGATGTCACTTATATTTCTATCGGCAATCAGTTCTTCAAGAAGCAATCTTTTTGATTTCCCATATCTCGAAGTCAAAGCTTTTGTTATTTAGAGGAACTCTCAGCTGTAATTTCCAAGATTACAAAGCGAAACTCTGTTTCTTACTTTGTGAAGCTTTGATAACTATGTCTTCCTACACAAGACCATACTCGTCTCAGTCCTATGCACCCTCTGCACCATCTCTTCCTGAGTCTTTGGAGACAGAGAATACTTACAATTCGTCTCGGCCGAGCAACTATGGGCAGCAACAGCCGTCTGATATGGCCGCTTATGGATATGACCTTGGCAATTCTTCATATGGGTACTCTGGCTTTCCTCCAGGGACAAACCCTGATGTGATTAGGAGCTTTCAGATGGTCGATAGAGACGGAAGTCGTTTTATTGACGAGAATGAGTTGCAACAAGCTCTGTCTTCTGGGTACCAGAGGTTTAACATTAGGACTATTAGGTTACTGATGTTTCTCTTCAAGAATCCCTACGAAGCTTTACGAATCGGTGAGTTTTGATTGCCTTTCCCCGTACTTGCATTTGTATAGTTTGTGATTAAACCAGAATTTGAAGGTTATACGTGAACTTGTGGATTTTTTATTACATCATCCCTTTTGTGACGAATTTCCAAAATTTCAAGTCTTGAACTGATTTTGCTGGTTGAGATCATGGCAAGCTCAATCTTAAGGTTATTTGCGCGTGGGATTGTGTACTTTCTCATTGCATGTTGCTAAATTTTTATGCATCGTTTGAATTTTCTGTTTGAACCAAGTCATCCTTCCTTTTTCATGTCAGTTAGCAAGATCTGCACCAGCTTGACATGTCCTGAACTAGAAGCTTTTTTTTTTCCCCTTTGTGTACATATCTTGAATTGTAAATATTTTGTTGCTGTTTCATTGTGTTGATTTTCAAATTTGTAGAAGGACAAAAGTAATCTCGAAATTCGGGTCTATATCCTGGAAAATGCAGTTATACACGCTGATGGTTTAGACTTCTGAATGAAAATGATTTCTCTTTGCATATCTTTCACATGTTTAAGTTTGAAACAGGAGGGAGGCTTGATGCTTTTATTTGTTTTTTCTTTTGGTTTCGTCTCCCTTTCTGGCACTTCATTCCTGTCACTGATGTGTATGGTGGTCTTTGCTGAACTATTTTGATGCAGGGCCCAAAGAGTTTGCTGCTTTATGGAGTTTTCTTGGTCAATGGCGTGTGAGTACTTCCCTCTCCTTTCCTTTTAGTATATGTTTCCAGCTTCCGCTAGTGTGAATTACAGGACAAAGTATATTTGATACTTCTGTTTAACTGTGAAGCTTAATAAACTAAAAATAACAAGAACTTAAATATTAGGTTAATAATATCTTTATAAAAGCTCTGAACCTCAGAGCTTTGAACCACTTTTGAGAAATGTGGAAACTGAAGGGATTATATTACGTTATGCCATTCTGAGCTTTTTCCATATCATAAGCACATCTAGTAACAATGTTATCTCAAGTGTTTATGGGATGTATCTTTACTTATCACGTTGCGAAGTTACTGTGGTATGACATCGAGTGTTCTTCCTGTCATGGGATATGATTATTCTATTCAATGTGTGTTACGAAATAAGTTTAAGAAATTTCAATTTTGGATAGTCTTTTTCTAAAGGAAGGAACATCTTGGTGGCTGTATAGCTTCATTAAGCCAGACCAAACTCTTAATTTTCTATTTTTTTCAACTACAACCTGGAAAAAGAAGTTGTGATGTATATTTGGCTGTTAAGGTCTTAAAGGATGTCTCTAATGGTCTGCTTGAAGAACTCTCGTTGTTGTTTGGTGCAAACTGAATATGGATGTCTCTGTTCAACTTCTCGTCATCTTAAATTTTCCAAAAGTCCTTATTCTTATATCTTTGGGCTTAGTTATCAGAATGATCTCTTCTGAATTTCTACTTGCAGGGCATATTTGAGAGATATGATAGAGATAGGAGTGGAAAAATTGATTTATTTGAATTGAGGGATGCTCTTTTTAGCCTTGGATATGCAATCCCACCTTCTGTTCTTAAGGTTCTGATATCCAAATATGATGATGGAAGTGGGAGAAAGATTGAGCTCAATTTTGACGATTTCGTTGAGTAAGTGTCTCATCTGAAACCCTCCCACATGCATAAGTTTCGTGGAACTTTACATCTAATAATCTTTTGCCTTTTTGGTTGATTTTCAGATGTGGGATGATTTTGAAGGTGAGACGTCAAATTTAGGAGTAACTCCTTGCTTTCTTCAGTCAGTTTATGTTATTGGATGATTTTATTATGAATTTGACTACATATTATGTTTCTGAATAAGCTTTCAGTATATTGCATAACTGATGATGGTTCAATGTTAATTTTGGAAGGTGTTATAATGTGTGTGTTTTTATGTAGATATCAGTCCTTCAAGCTAGTCTTTAGGAAAGGTGTTATAATGTGTTAATTCATAAAATTTAGATCACAGTCCTTCAAGCTGGTCTTTAGTTTTGGTTTGTGTTCTTATCGTGCACTTGAACTACTCTGATCTCAGGGACTAACTGAAAAATTTAAGGAAAAGGATTCACGTTATACTGGCACAGCTACATTCGGTTACGATGAATTCATGTCAACGGTCATCCCATTTCTCGTGTCTTATGATTGACCCTGAAAACTCCGCAAATCTTTGTTATGAACCCCAAAAACCTATCTTGTACTTTTTTAGTAATTTCACTATGTTTTTGGTTGATTTTTTTGTTAACTTGTTTTGGGTACAAACTGTATATTGAGCAGTGAGGAACCAGGAATGTGAATTTGTTTTGGCATGTTGAGCCAATTATGTAATCTTTGTCCAAGTCTTGTACAAAACTCTAATCTTTGTTCCAAGTGAGCAGACGTTTCATGTTTCTTTTTGTCGTTAACAGTTAAATATTTAGTAGGCGACCAATTTTGTAGTTTCTCTGTGATTGTGATGAAACCACTTATTCGCTTTTGATTCGTTAAGATGAATGTCCATTTGATATGATGATTCAGTTATAAATAACTCTTATGAGATTGAGAATATTTCAGATCTGAAAGCAGCAAGAAGTAGGCATCTATCTGCGTAAATAATTTCTGAATTCTGCTGGTTTGAGTGTGACAAGCATTTCTGGTTAAAATTAATGAACTGAACATAAACTTTGAAACAACCACCCATTCAAGGGGACAAAAAGAAGCACCAACCTCAGTGACTAAACGGATTGGCTTCTGACTTTTAATTCTTGAAAATTATATTTGGAAAAACTTGATCTTTGTGCAGGAAAAAGAACAGAGTCGATTGCTTTTGATGCCAATACATAGAGAGCTATTCGTTGAGGGGAAATGTGCATGTATGCTTCAAGTCTTGCTATTTTGCATCATAATTTTTAAGCAGATTCTCAAATAATTATCATTTTTTGTTAGATGGGAGAGATGAAAAAGAGAATAATGGAGGCCCTTCACACCAAGTACGATAGTAACTCCAAAGACCTTTATACCAGGTATAACCGACACTGAACTTCTATGAATTGAAATGGTTAAACATATGGAAAGGAAGATCAAACAAATATTAATTAGCTGAAACTGCTCCATTTTCTTATTACTAATTTGCTGAGGAGTTGGTAATCTAGTCTTGCTCTGACCTTATTGCCTATGTTCTTCTGTAGTATCCATCTGTCGATAAAATTATTAGTTTCAGATTTAACTTACTCGTTTACTTTCTACTCTCCTACATATGTATGAAGCTTACGAACATTCGGCCGGTGAAGAAACGAACCCCTCCTGCCTTTGCCCTCCTGCAAAATAAATTTGATGCCATTTGTTTATTGGTTATGTTTATGCAAAGTCAACTACTAGCATTGTCAGCCCTTCGTTTCCTGGGACAGGACAGCAATGCATGATCTTTACGTATCAAACATACTCCGGACGCATTAATTCAGATACAACTCAACATGAAAACTAAAATAACATAAATGAAACTAAAATATAGATAGAAAGAAAGGCGGTTGCTTTCGTGCGATGGTCAAGACGTGAAGTGGAATCGTGTAGGCTTCAATCTTACCCTCCTCTATGGGCCATGGCTGATGCAAGAATTATCTAATCTACTATGAATGCAGACTATGTGTGACGCTGATAGCTAGCGACTACCCTACTTTATGCTCTCACTCGTCCCTGCATATTTCGAATATGAAACAAATTTCCACACAAAGACACGATGTAGGTTAATATAACTTAAAGTTCCATAATTTCTTAACTTAAAATTCTTAAATCTGCAGCCACCAAAACTATGCTGAGGGGGCAAATTTTGTACAAAGAAGCAAATTCCACTTTGCTTTTGCCTGCCGACATCTCAAAAAATCAGCAAAGGCGACAATGTGGATAGAGGATGAAACCATAGCCACAGCCATGGCCATTTAAGATATTTTATTATAAAGTTTGATTATTTGATCCTAGAATTTTGAAATAGACATGGAATTGGGATCGGTCCAAGAAAGGGTGATGCTGCCAATTTTCTTTTCGGTTGAGATAAAAGGGTACAGACAAAGAGGAAACCATCTTTACATATAGAGCTCACATTGAAAGACAAAAAGTGGTGAGGAATCAACCTTTCCCTGGGGTATTCAACGGAAAAATCAGCAACTTTTAAAGAGCTTTCTGACCAGAAGAAGGAAAGTAATGGCTTCTTTACCTGATAGAAGCAAGAATGGACTTTTGTGTGGTTGAAGATAGCAAGAATTAAATTCAAAGAAAAGATTCACAAGCATGATTGCAAGTGGAGATAAGGACACGATGGATACCCAGCACTCTTTTGACGTCAAAATTAAGACTTCATGTAGCCACAGACTTCAATGCAGCAGCCAGCCAGATTCATGCGTGCATCAAGTGGTGAGAAGCATGATTTTGGTCTGGCCTATCCAAAAAATGCTTCAAATTTTCCATATTATTTGCAGATTTTTTGGTAAAAAGGGGAGGTGAAATGCTGAATCAGAACTTCAACCTCAAACAATAAAATTGTTTCAGATTCATTAAACCGCTAGAATGCCGAGATGCGGGAGGTCGGTAATATCGAGGATCAACCGATTCTAATTATCTGATGTTGTCATAACTATACTTGCAGAAGCTAACCAGAAACAAGAAGAAAGGATGCATTTCTAGACTCCAAGCTAATAACATGGACAAGACGATTGCATAACACAATCTTCTTAAAAAATTAAAAATGAAAATAGACATGAAATGTGTACAAGATTGAGGCAAAATATGTAGCTCACCTACAAGAGCTCTGCATTCTTGCGTGATCAAACATGGGTTAGTTTGTGCTATTGTTATCTCTATCCTTGTTCCACAATTAGGTGCTGCTAAGCCCAGATCACGTATGCCACAACAAAGATAACCATGGCAGAGAAAGAAAATCCCTGAAACATTATTGGAAAATGCAAAAGCTTCAATTTTGAATCAAATTGGTCTCGCCAAACATATTAATAGTACCGGGAATAGAAAAACAATGCGACTTACCTTCCTACGCGCAGCAGAAGAGAAAACCAACTCCGGAAGATTACCCTGTAACCCAATATTGTAAACTGGAGTACCATCAGGATACAAGAGACCATAGTTCCTTTCTGAAGTTGGACCGGGCTTTAAGTCCTCATTAAAAAGTGCAAAAACATATACGTCAACTGGAACTGATGGTTTTGCTGGTGTGCCTTGTTTTTCCTGTATTTTATTTAACAGATTACCATTGTATAGGCCTGCATTTTCTGGTGTTGCTCCTGCTTCATCTGCATCACCTTTGGACGGCCACCCAGTTTCCGAAATTCTGACTTCAATGTCTGTATGGCCCATGGCTCTAATCGCAGAGTACACAGCATCAATTTGAGCATACAACATGTTGTCATAGTGCAGATTGGTATTAGAATCTGTCATGCCTTGATTTGGCTGGAAAAGTACATAGTCTAAAGGCACCTGACCAGGGTTGTCCTTATATGCAAAATATGGATAAGCATTAATGAGGAAAGGAGAGTTGATTTGGGAGTGGAAATTCAATATGGGATGGATATATTGAGCAAGATCTTGCCTGAAAGTCCCTGAAGAAGGTGGATAGGAATTGCCTAAGATGTTTAGAGAATGCGCTGTTGTGACAGTGACTTGCTTATCTAGCCCAAGATTTACTAGAGTGTTATACACTGTTTGCATCGCTGGAAGGAGGTTAGACATCAACTGCGTATCATTGGAGCTGAAGACCTCGTTTCCTACGGTGATACAAGTGATTTTGGTCTGAGGGAGGTGCGTCTGAACATGCTGCTGGATCCAACTCTGCGCTTTAATGGGGTCTCTCATGTTTTGTAGGTCCTCATTTCCAAGTCCGATAATGAACTCCACATTGGAATTGGAAAATGCGAGTAGGACATTTGGATCAGCGTCATAAAGCTTTACTCTGCTGATGTTGAGGGATTGAAGAAGGTAGGCGACGCGGGAAGGTGATGGAAGATTGTTGGCGATCTGGCCATAGTTAATCCCAACGCCAAGCCCATTCATTTTTACGGCTGAATCTGAAAACAAAACGAAAAACAAAACAGATGAGAGAAACTAACAGCACAGAAATGATTAACTTGTCGAATGCAGAAGATTTATTTACAAATTCTAATAACAAAGAAGAAAACTTTCGTATCTAATTGAGGAAGTATCCATCCACCTATTCTGGTCAAAACATTGTGAAATTGGACCCAAGAAATGGAACAAAGGCCAGCACCCTTTTATGCAACAAAAATGTTCAAAAACCCACTAACAGGATCTTCAATGAATCACAGTCTTGTTAAATCTCAACCAAAAGTTGAGAATCAGAAGTTTAATTCCAGTTGTTTTCATGCTTCCATTGAAAGATAATTGAACTCAATCACAACCGTATGTAGACGTACGTCTCATACTTGAAACAATTAATAGCACAGATTTGACGCACAAAGATGTCATCTTTCTATGCATTTTTCCAGGGAAGTGAAAAGGGTATCTGGATAAAGCAAGAACAAACCTAAAAGATTGAGAACCAGAAACAGCAATCTTAACAGGACAAAACAGGTGGCCATCTCTGATCTGACCTTGGTTTAAAACCAGACCAGCAGAAGATAAATGGCGACCACCACCACCACCAGCACAACCTACCCAACAACAACAACAACAGCAGGAAAACAACTGTTTCAAACTAACACGGAGAATTTTTATAACTCTCGTACTTATATAACAGTTTTGAATTCACTGTGCTCACTCGGTTGTCAGTGCTGACAAGGCTCCACTGGGATTTTTTTTTTTTTTTCCAAAATGAGGATAATCGTCTGCACTTGCTTTCTCACACGTATTCAATGCCATGGGGTCACAACCGTCTCTTTCTGGGTGAAAGTCACAGGTGATTTTACTGTCGTTCCCTTAACCAATTACCCTTTCATTCTCCTAAACTTTTTTCTTGGTAACTGTTGAAAGAAGGTGACGTGTATTTGTCAGCTAGATTTGGTCTGAGCTCAGGCCCTCAAGTTGGTGCCAACTTGCTTATGACTTGCAATTTATACATCCGATCACGCGAGAAGAACTGAGCTCGAAAACTTCCCGAGGTTGTTACCAGCCATTTCTGAGAATTAGATAAGAAATTAACCACTCTTTACCAATTCCCTCCTTTGGCCCACTTTTGTTTGTTTGTAAAATATCAACGATATGTATTTTTTGAGGTTTAAGTTTTAATTCTTGAGTTTAATTTGTTATTTAACTATTAATTTAATTAAATTACATATTAATAAATTATTATTTATCATTAAAATTTTATAAATATGTAATTAAGAACCATTTATTAAAATATATTAACAGAAAATACTTGTCTTATACTCAGTTTTAGCTATAAAATAGAATTTAACCGGTCCTTGATCCTCTATAAGAAAGAATAGTCTACAGCCATCACATAAATATAAATTAAGAAAAAGGGCTGTCCTACTCAACAACTATCTAATTTCATGTGCTCCTAATCAGCATCTTGACTATAGAGAAAAAGAGCTGTCCAAGGCAGCCGTTACGTGACTCAAAAGTTTAATCTTACAAAACCTAACATGTTTTTTTTTTTTTATATTCAACCCATCATTCTTCAAAATTTCAAGATGAGATATAGCCCTTCAAGGTGTCGTCCTCAGAATATCTGACATAAAACGAATGGTGGCCAGACGCCAGAGGCAAGTGCAAAAGGGCAGCTTTTCAGAGCCAGGCGGAGGCATAGGATAAATAAAATTTAAAAAAATATTTTATATATATATATAAACCAGCGCCGACTCCGAGATGGCCGGGAGCGTTTCCACGTGCTTTTCTTAGAATTTTTGTAGTTTCTCAATAATAGATTTCTTTTCCAAAAAAGAGCATCCTACGTGCTACGTAGATACATTTTTAAATTGTGTGTTGCAATGTTTATGACACGGCAAGTCTCTTGGATCGGGAAGAAGCAGAACGTGAGTACTTGAACTGACACGTCTGTATTTCGAATTTCTGTATTACTTCATCGTACGATGATTTATAATTTTATACTTTCTTTTATTTTATCATTTTAGAGGGATTTTAATTATTTAAAATAAGTATCGTTTATGATTTTTTATGCATGTTTATAATTTTATTTTCAAAATTATCCTTTAATTTTTCTCACATTCTAATTATACAAATTACATTTTCAAGATAATTTAACATGTAATTAATAAAGATATATCAAACATTTCACTAATTTTCTTAATAAATACGCATCTCTCTAAAATGACTTTTATTTTGAACAGAAAGAAGTAGCATATTAAGCAGTAGCATGAAAGAAAATGAGAGCCAACTGGTTATAGGTTGAGGAAAGAGAAATTGAGAGCCAACATGAATGGGTGGAAAGAGAAAAGCACGGGTAACATATATAAACGGGAACAACTGCTCTGTATCCTTGGCACGTGGCATATTGAGCGGTAGCATGCAAGAAACTAAGAGCCAACTAGTTATAGGCTTAGAACATTCAATGAATGAATGGATAAAGAGGGGATACGTAAAAATAGAAATACTAGCCTCTCTGTGTCTTTGGCATGTGGCATATGGAGCAGTAGCGTGCAAGAAATTGAGAGCCAACTGGTTATGGGCTGAGAATAGGAAGTCTTTTGAGGCACTAAATTACTGTTTCTTTATAGTATTTCGTGGGGATCATAGGCTTTCGTGATTTTCAGAGATCGATTGGATGGACTTTCCCTAACTGGATATAACATTTGGTCAGCATTAACTACAGCACCTATTTGTCCCTTCTGTTGTTGCTTCCCCATTCAATGCGATTCACCAATATGGCCATGCTTTCTATATATCATAAAGATAAATTGATCTTATAAAGAAAAACGGAAGAAGTGACCAAGTTCTTGTTTAAACGAGGGGCCGTTTAATTAAAATTTTCAATTATTCAAATATGGTTTTTAATTTCGATATTGTATTTATAATTCTAAGTGATTGAAAAATATATTAAATAGACTAAAAATTAATTATATGAAAGTATTAAAATTCAATGGAAGAAAATCACAATTAAAATAATCATTAATATTCTTTATAAATGAAGGTACAACAACTTTAGATAATACACATTCATCAAATTTAAGAGCTAACATTTTGCTGATTTTGTAACGTTTTGGAGACATAAATGAAATTTTCGTTTATTTATGAAATGTATTAGTGTGATACAATCCCATTTTGTATTGTGTATGGTCCATTCTTTTAGATCTTATGAAGGAACTTCAACTCTTCAGATTAATATTATCATCAGCTCCGTGGTAGAATTAGAGCTGCCACTCAGGAATGACAATTCGGCAATTGCAATTGCTCTTAAGACTTAAAAGGGCCCAAGTCCTGCTGAAGCCCCATGTAGCCCAAGTCCCGTCCGAAGTCAAATTGAGACCATGAAATTACTCAAATTATTTGTAATTTATATTCCAATTATGGTTTTTCATTTGTTTATTAAATAAAAAATTGAAATTTATATTTGATTTAAAAAATCCAAATGTAATTAAGTAGATTGAATTGAAAATATCACCTCTCTTTGTTTCCTCATTTTCTCTTAATGATAACCTTATATTAGGTTGGGAATTGTAGCAAGGGAAAAGACATAAAAATTTCATGTAGTTTAAGAATTCCTCAAATATTTAAAATTCTCAAAACAATTCTTTCCGGTTTAAGTTTTTCAGAAAAATTCTATCTTTTAGCCTTCGAATAAAAAATAGGGACAAAATATATATAATATGAATATCAAATATGGACTATTTAAATATTATTTATACAACGATTCGACCTTATTCTTAAACTCAGACCGAACTAACTAAATATGATTCAAACTAATAGTTTATTATAATCATCTTAAATTATTAATTTAAGTCAAATTTAAATTATTCGAGTCATATTTGAAAGTTAAATTGGATTATCATATTAGTGATGATATTTGATTAATCCACTTTTGATATTCTTATTATGCATTTTTTGTTATTATTATTTAACTAAAGTTTAAGAGAATGATTTTCTTAAAAAATTAAAAACTAAAAGATTTTTTTTAATTTTAAAGATTAGATGATTTTGTCGTTAAATGCGAGTAGATTTGGTAATACTTTATTGTCCTGTCACTAGTTGAGATGTGGAATACATGCCTTGTTTGGTAATTCTCTAATGTGATGAATGAAAAGTTATTTTAGTTTTTAAAGAAGTAAAAACAAATAAAATACATGCCTTGATTTTTCATTCCATGGTTTACATATTGTTGGACCCCACCCTCCACACCTGGGCTAACATTTCCCACCCAGCGTGTGTTTGCGGGTTATACCACGGCGGGTATTT
>JANTPM010000008.1:7780107-7808124 GCA_025434745.1 Erythroxylum divaricatum
TATTATTGTCATTATTATGATTATTATTATAGGCATAGAATAAGAGTAGAATTAATAGAATTAATAATAACAATAATTATAATTATAATTATACGAATAATCAACTAAATCCAGTTTATAATAAAAAGTAATTTCATAATGTTATGAATAATAATTATCAATTTTAATAATAATATTACATATTATGTAAACAGAAAAATATGCCTAAATCAATAATAATAATAATAATTCCAATGATAATTGTAATAATAATTACATTAATAATGTATTAGTATTGTCACTGTTATTATTATTACTATTATAATTATTATTATAATTATAATTATTATTCTTCGTAAATTTCATAATTATAATTTTTTATAATAACAATAATTATTATGCTCATAATAATAATAAAAAACATATCTGAAATATCCTAAAGGAATATAATAATAATAATTCTTAATAAGATTAAGAATCAGAAGAATAAGCATAGAATAAGGAAAATAAAAAATAATTATGATACTACTAATTATAATAATGATAATAATAACAATAATAATCAATATAACAATACTAATAATAATAATAATAAGAATAACAAAATCAATAACAATAACAACAACAACAATAATAATAATAATAATAATTATATTTATAATAATAACAATATCAATATTATTATTATTGTCATTATTATGATTATTATTATAGGCATAGAATAAGAGTAGAATTAATAGAATTAATAATAACAATAATAATAATTATAATTATAATCATAACATTCAATAATCATAACGTATATTGTAATTATAATAATAATAAATATAAAAAAATTCATACATAATAATAATTAGAAGAATAAGAATTGCACAAAGAAATTATTAACAGAAATCTTATTATAATAATGGCACTAAATTTAAATAATAATCATAATAATAATAATGAACATAACAATAAGTATATGCTCAGATTAATATTTAATTGTTATTATAATAATGGAAATAAATTTAAATCATAATAATAATAACAACATAATAATAATATTATTAATAAGAAAAATAAAATAAATTCTAATAAGTATATAAATAAATATATACACTTAATAATAATTACAAAATTAATAATGTTTGTAAACGATAATAAACATGTTATGTTTAAAATTCCAATGTCCAAGTAATGAAATAATAATAATAATAATCAATATAATAATAATAATAATAATAATAATTATTATTATTATAATTATTATTATAATTACAATAATAACAATATCAATATGCATATTATTGTCATTATTATGATTATTATTATAGGCATAGAATAAGAGTTGAATTAATAGAATTAATAATAACAATAATAAACATTAATAATAATAATAATAATAATGTTCAATAATCATAACGTATATTGTAATTATAATAATAATAAATATAACAAAAATTTCATAAATAAAATTAATTAGAAGAATAAGAATTGCACAAAGAAATTATTAACAGAAATCTTATTTTGATAATGGCACTAAATTTTAATAATCATAATAATAATTTCATAATAATAATAATAACAATAAGTATATGTTCAGATTAGAATTTATTAGTTATTATAATAATGGAAATAAATTTAAATCATAATAATAATAATAATAACATAATAATAATAATAATAATGATAAGAAAATTATAATTGGGTTTTAATAAGTATATAAATAAATTTATACACTTAATAATAATTACAATATTAATAATGTTTGTAAACGATTTTAAACATGTTATGTTTAAAATTCCAATGCAAAAAAGTCTAGAAGTAAAAAAAATATTTCTGCAAAACACTTGTTAAATCTCCGTGAATGGCTGGCTATTTTCATATGGCTTCGCAAACGGCGCCTGTGGGTGGGTCCCACAGGCAGCTCTGGCTTTTAAGGAACGTCTGTAAATTTTTTAAAAGAAACGCCACCGTTTTAATATTCGACAGAGTTAGACAGGATAAAGATGGACAGACGATCCGAACTCGAAAACCCAAGCCTTTCATTTCGAGACCCTCCATTTTCGCTGCTGCTCTCTCAGTGGTAACACAAGCGAAAAGAAGCAAAAATGCCCAACAACATTTGTCGCTTTCTTTAATCCTTCTCTGCCATGCGTCGATCAATCCATGTGTGCTCTGATAGAGACACACTGTGCGTGCGCAACTTCATTCACACACTAACTGTGTATGTGTGTAAAGTTTACATCAGGAAAAGGCAAAGCTGTATGTGTTATTGAGCGTGTAGAGAGGACTGGCTATGGAGGAGATGAAGATGGGAGTGGTTGGTCAGGTTTTGGCTGTGTGTAGTGACAAGAGTATGGGGATCGGAATTACTGTTTGGGATATGGAGACTGGAGATCGTGTTATGCACATACCAACTTGTGCTTCTCCTCCTCATGGTTTACTGTGCTTGAATGATCGCTTTCTTGTTGCTTCCCAGGTTAGCAGATATCGTTCTGTTGGTGGGGGTTCCGTCTTCACTTGGTCCTTGAACAAGGTAACAGGGTTTAAGACCCCTTTTAGGATTTGGGTTTCTGAAATTTTGTTTGTTTCTAGTCACAATGCAATCCGGAGATCAGTTTCTCACTTTCCTTGAACCTGTAATAGAAAGTTTGTTAACTTTTGATTTCTGGTAAAAGAACTGTGATTTTGATTTAGGGAATGTCATGAATCTCGTGAGGATTCGTGTTCAAAACTTATTCTGTAAGGATTAATTTAAAAATTTGGGGTCCATCTGAGAAATGCTTGTTGAACTCTGTTTCACTTGATGTTCTAATTTCAGTCTCAGTCACCACTTCGAAGCTACCCAATAGAGGCCATAGGACCACTTGCGTCCACCAAGGATGGTGTATATCTTGCAGGTGGTTCTCCTTCTGGAAATGTTTACATCTGGGAGGTTAGTACTGAGCATCTTTTTTTGTCAACTGAAACAGAAAGAGGAACCTTATTCTACACAAAACTCTAGTTCCCAGAGCATGTATTTCTAGTATGATCCTTAGTACTATTCATAAGCAGGTGATGTACACATGCATCTGTACTCGATATTTAGTTTTATTGATCATATGAGAAGAATATAATGTGTAGATGACATGTAGGTTACCAGAGGAGCACTGCTCAAAACTTGGTTTGCCCACCGTAAGCCTTTGAACTGCATGACTTTTTCTGAAGATGACGCTCTTCTTATATCTGGTTCAGAGGATGGGATGATCTGTGTGTGGTGTATGATTAGGTAAAGAATAAACATTTCCATTTGACTCTTCGTCGCAAGAGGTTATGATACCAAATTCCATGGTTAATTTTTTATTCTCATTATGGATTTTGTGAAGTTTGCTAGATGTAGAGAATTTCAACAATTCTCCATTGTTATACTGTTTGGTGGACCATGTTTCCTCCATAACCGGCCTGTTAACAACAACCTCGATGTTTATATCAAGCTCCCTTGATGGTACATGCAAGGTAATTAGATAGATAATATACTATGTATTACTATTAACTACTGGAGCTTTGAATTTCGATTTCTCATGATTCAGGGATGCAATTCTGTTTTCTCGTAGGCTTGGGGCCTTATCTCAGGTAGTCCTATACAAACTCAAGAATATTCAATTGGGATAACCGCAATCGTCCTTGATCCTACAGAGGAACACCTGTTTTCTGGAAGCATAGATGGAACAATATTTATCAATGTGCTCCATATTGGTCTAGAGGAAGATCCTTCTATTTTTGCTGAAGATCAACCAGTTGAGCTGAAAGGACACAAGTAATGTGTAACGTATGCATAAATTTCCTCAAATTCATTATCAAATCTCTAGGCATTGAGATGTTAAACAAAATATAACAAAAACTAATCATTATCTATTCATTATGGAAGGTTACTGATTGTATAGTTAAAAACGAGCAGTGCCTGAAAGTCGTTATCAGCCGTTACTGCTACTGTTTCTGAGCAGCTAGATTACAAATTTACAATTTATCAGACTTTACTTCTCTGTGTTGAGATGACATCTGGTGATTATCGGCATTGCAATGTAGATAGAAGAGCATTTCATATTTACTAATGTATCTTGAAGTTTAAGTATGATTATTTCGAATCTTGGTCAAGTGTTCTATTTTTTGGTGCCAGAATGATAACACTAAAACTCTCTTCCTTCATCCAGTGGATCGATAACAGCATTGACCTTCAGCGCATTAGGTTTGTTATCAGCCTCCACAGACTGCACTGTATGCCTTTGGAATGTTGCAAATGGAGTAATTATGCGAAGATTTGACCATCGGAAAGGTAACCTCAATCCTACCCATCATCACCTTCTTATAGTTCTGTTTTATTGCGAGTGAATGGGGATGTAGTAACACAGTTAGCATATAAAACACCTCTTTATTTGGCAAGCCTATACAGTCACTCAGAATAACAAATGTCCTCTTTTCTGAATTCTGACACTCATCAATATAATTCTGGAAGATATTTGGATCCATATTCATTCCGCAAACCGACAGTGATGAAGGTAACAGACTTACGGTGGATGTGTGATTTCAATGCAGATACAGTCTGAACTAATTTGGAAGTTTCTCTTTTATCTTGCTTTACAGGGCCTGTAACTAACCTTTTAGTGCTTCCAATATCTTCTCTACTACCTGCACCAAACCATCGAAGAGTGTTCAATCAATTCCGTGTATCTTTGCTCGGCAAGTTTCCTGAGCTGGATAAATTATCCAGGGGAATGATCACTACTCTTCACTCATGTCCATCCCTTGAGGAAAATCATACTCTTGGCGATTCTGGAAGCACCAGCTCAATGAATCAGCAAATATTGGAGATGCAGGTCAGTCTCTCTTTCCCTTCTCTGGCATGCTATGCTCGTGCGAATTGTGATACTTGAACAGATAAAATAGCATCAAGTTTTGCTTTTTCCCGAGATTTTCCTTAGAACTTAATCTTGATTCCTTGCATTGGAGATACAAACCAGCAAGGACAGTCGCCCGGAGCCTTGGAAATGAAGGTCGATATAAACATAGAGAACCGCATATGGGCTCTGAGTATGGCAAAGCACGTCATAGAAATGAACAAACATTTGCAGTCTCGATTGTTGGACATGATGCAGATGCGATTGTTTTGGGGTGCCGAAAGCAACTCGACCTCTGCAAAAAAGAGCAAGAAGCTCAAAGTTGAAAAACCTCCATTAGAGACAGAGAAGCCATCTCAACTCCAGGGTTGAAAATGTCGCTGTAGTGACACCTCTAGCTTGAGGGCTGAAATAACCTTGTGAATATCAGAACCAATGATCTTTCAAAACGTTATGGTCAGTGATCAACAAGTGATTGCTCTTTATTCCCGCATTTGCTTTTCTAGATTTGTTAATGCAAGGTTTTGAAATTCAGACCGGAAGTTGAACTGGAAACCTTACTGGCTATTGGTTCGATCGGTTCGACCATCGGTCGAATTGGAGTGACGTCATAATTATGCAATAATTATATTTAATTATATATAATATTAGCAATATAAAAAAATAAAAAATGAAATAATATAAATAAATATAAATAAAAAATTCATTTGACCTATTCAAATAATATAAATAAATATAAATAAAAAACATGATGCGTTTTAGAAAGAAAAAAGCAAAAAAAATTAAAAAAAATTCATTGAACCAATGACCAACCGGTTCGATCAGTCACGATTTAACCGATCAATTGATCGGTTCTTACCGGTTCTCACTGCTTCACACTGGTTTAATTAGGGACTGATTTTTAGGAGTCACTCAGACTGGATAGCCAACCGGTCACCGATCGAACCGGTCAGTCCAATCCAGGTTTCAAAACACTAGTTAATGGAGTTTATAACTTATCCAGGTATTGAAGATAGTTGCAGTAGTTTTCCTAATACGGGGGAAATTTGCTGCTGTTACAACAACAACATTCAGTAGAGATCTCGCTGAGACGCAAGGTCTATAAAAATCTCGCTGGGGTGTAGGATATGGGTCGCCTTAATGCATATTGTATGGTTTTCGATTGCCTGAAATAATCTCTAAATAATGTATTCTAAATAAACTATCTGAGGAAATAACAATAAAACTGAAAGTATTAATAACTTGAAATCAAAACATCACAGATTCCATTTAATTTAATTTATAACTTAAAACCTAGTTGGAAGCCTAAATGGGGCGTCAAAAAAGGCATATCAAATTAAAAAAGACATACTAAATTCGCTCAATAAATAAAACTTTTCTAGCATAAAAGAAGTTTTATTTAAATCGAACTAATTTAAATTTAAATTTAAATTTAATTAGATAAATTTAAGTTTTTAATATTGTGAAATAAGAAATTTTTACTTTAAATGAAGTTGAATTTTAAAGACGGTATATTTAAAATCAGATTAAAAGTTAAATCAATAAGACAAAAAATTTAAAGTTTAAAAGGTTGAACCAGTATTAGACCCATCATGTTAAAGATTGAATAAAATTAAATAATTTAAAATATGATTAAAAGAGACTTTTCTTGTTTAATTTAAAATATTATTAAATAAAAATTAATTGATTTATTTTAATTTATAAGAATACATTAATTTAATTGATTAATTAATAAGTTGACCAATTTTTAATAATAAAAGTTATCTCACGTGATATTTGTTCGTTAGGCTTTCGTCCATTTCGAAAAATTTCCCATGCTACTTCTCATAGGAGTCCGGATCGTGTCACAATTTTGATCATCCTCTTAGACCAACTGCTAATAAGTTATTATTTCACCAATTAGTTAATCATAATTAGCCCTTCCTCAGGCAAATTTCTCTTTTTCCTACTCAACTAAGATATTAGTAGCTGTTTTTAAATGTTGTTTTTTTTTCCTTAAGGGAAGGTTCTTATGCGTTATTCACCTGTTACTAGAACCACCACTTCCTTTTAAACTTGCATGTGTTACTAGGATTGAATCGAAAGGTTAAAAATTAAACAAAAATTTTTAAAATATTCAAAATTTTACTGTTGAGTCGGTTGATCGGTTGATTTTTTTATTAATAACTTTACTTGGGGTTTTGTTTTGGATAAGCCTAGTAAAATACTAAAATCTGTGGTCCTAAACGACGCGCCGTTGATGTTAATGAGCCACTGAATCGCGGCGTCTGCCTCCACGCGTGCGAATATCCAATTAAAGAAATACATCAAAATCTCTGTTTCGAAATTCAACTGATTGGGTCCCACCTATCACGCATTAACCAGTGACAACGGGGTCTGCCCCTGAGCTGTTAATTTGTTGCTTTGCTTGCTCCCTGAACAGTGAAATCTCTTCTCTGCCGATGATCGCCCTCCGCCCCCTGATTGCGAAAACAGTCAGAATTTCGGCGGCGCCACCACTCCGTCGATTCGTGCAACTATCTGTTTTCCGGCTCTACTCTTCGATCGGCCCAGTTCAGCTGCAGCTCGACCCCGACGAGTATGACGACATTAACTGCCGCGATCCGCTTGGGAAGGTTGTGACGGACACGGAAGGAGATGTTCCGGTGAGAGTGCAGTGGTCGTTCATAGGATATCCACACACTAAAAAGCATGTGTTCGCAGAAAGACTCTCGAAGTTTTTGAAAGTTCCTCACATTTCCATGGCCAGTCTCGTCCGTCAAGAGCTCCGTCCTCGCTCTTCTCTTTACAAACAGGTTTTTAGCTCTGTCATTCATTTTATTATAATTTGTTGTTTTTATTTTTCTGTTATTTTGGTGTTATCTTTTTTTTTTTGTTTATGGAATTTCTTTTATATGCTAAGTTAGTCCTTGAATCTCGCAGCTAACTGCCTTTTTGATTACGGAGTTGCTTCTTCGCTTTTGCTTAACTCTGTTCTTGTTCTTCCTTGGAATATAGATTGCAAATGCAGTGAATCGCGGAGAGCTTGTTTCAGAGGACGTAGTAATCGGCCTACTTTCAAAACGGTTGGAAGATGGGTGCAATGAAAGAGGTTTCATTCTGGATGGAATTCCGCGTTCACAATCCCAAGCTGTAAGCTCTTGGATCTAAATTTTGACATTATTTAGCTAGTATCTATTGAATACTATAACCTTAGATAAGATAACATAGAAAAACTAAAGTATGGTTGCCATGAGCATCCCCTTTGTGGAGATTCTTTGCTTTAGATATAATTCATACCTGCTGAAACTACGGATTACAATTTGAGTTCAGTTCCGTCTAGACTGGTTCGGTCAAAATGATTGCATTTGGACTCTCGGGCCTCGACCCGTTACCATCCCAAAAAATTGATTAGGTTTTTTTTTCCTACTAGCAATATGTATAACCAAAGACTCCCTGTTTACGTGACTGCCCTTTTCATGGTTTCCCAGGATATCCTTGATCACCTTGTGGATATTGATTTGGTTGTGAATTTCAAGTGCACTGATGATTACTTGGTGAAACATCAAGAAGGTAGTCCCTTTTCTCTTATTAATCCTTGTGAGCACACTCGATGGCACAGTTACTGATGTAACCATGCAGTATACTTAGCAAGCATTTTGCTTTGCTATTGCAGAGGGTGCCTGGAAATATAAACTCGAGTCCTATGTTAAGCAGGTAACCTTTTCATAAGTTAACAGACTTTATGATAATCGAACATAGATCTCCGGACGGTAGCCCCCTGAGTTATCTACAGAGTTGGTAAAGATTGATTAGAATTCCATCTCATTAAAAATTGGTTGAAGCTTTGAATTATTTGGCTCCCCTGTCAAATTAGTAGGGATTTGCAGTTTTGGATCATTATGTAACCATGGTTGAAGCCCTCATTTACATGGTGGCTTGCAGCTACACTGATGTCAGTTTACTTAAGAAGAAATGTAACTCAATGAAAGATGAAAATGCATAATTCAGCCCGGATAGTGGGAGAGGAAGTAGCCTGTTTATTGATTCGGGCATGGACAATGTTTTACCCGGTGAAGGAAGAAAGACTTGTATTCGCTATTTGCGGTTCCTGATGTGGCAATCGTGTGGATTACTGAAAACCAAGATTTTAACCCATTTGTCTCATCTTGCCTAAGGAATGTGAACTAAGTGCCCTGCAAATATGCATCAATCATTAATTTATTTAAACTACAAAAAAAGTTTACGTCTTTTACTCTATTGAAAGAGAGTAGTTAATGAATACTGATGATCAATTCTTTCTCTGTGCAGAGCAAGCCTGTGGAGGATTATTACCGGAGACAAAATAAGCTTCTTGATGTTCAAGTGGGATGCGTGATTGGGGACACTTGGAGAGGGCTGTTGGCCGCTTTATGCCTAAAACACATTGATCCACTATTTTCCTCGAAGGAACTGGGTCTGGATGCACAAGCTACTCCCCTCAACACCTCCTCTTTGCCATTTGCACGATGGTGGAATGAACTGTAAAAAGTACTAAAATTCATTCCAAATAGAACCAAATCAGAACTCTTAACTTGACCTGATATGAGCTCATACTGCAAGTTCTAGAGGCTGACCTCCAAAGATGGACTGCTCCATAACTCGGAACATTCAAATTTACTGTTCAAAGGCAAAATTAAAAAAAAAAAGAAAAGATAAACGACAGAGAAATGAAAAAATAGGGTTAAGCTAGATGAAGTTGGATTCGATTGACTTCAAGCATGATAAATTCAATGTTTTTGAAAAAAATTAAAATACAAAACTATTTTTTGGTTATATATATCTATGTTTATGTTTTAAAAATAATAATTAAATATTTTTATATTAATTTGAGAGAAGATAGTCACATTTCTGAACGATGTAACAAGAATTAGTTCTGGCCAAAACATTAGCAGACGTGTTGCATTTCCTTCCATGCCTAAGCGTCATATGTAAGGTATAATCTTAAACTCCGAAACCCTTCTAAAGCCCTACTTTCTTCTTCCTCTCTAGCCGGTACCCTAAAATCCTTCGGATTGTTTGGAAACCTTCGAATTGAATTCATTATCGAATTGAATTCAATTACATTAATGAAGTTGAGATTGAATTCAATTTACACTGTTTGAAATAAATCTAGTAATATTAGAATTGAATTCAATTACACTATTTGGAACAAATCCAGTAATATTAGAATTGAATTCAATTACACTGAATTTAATTACACTGTTTGGAACAAGTTCATTAAAATTAGAATTGAATTCAATTATTTCATATGACACATTAACCCCTAACTAAAAAATAATATTATCCAGAATAAAAACCATTATAAATTAGTGATCTTTATTTTTTCTAATATAATTTCTGTTAATATATTATTAAATTATCTTCAAAATATAAACTTCAATTTATATTTGATTTAATAATTAAAAATAATTTAAATAAATATTCTGTTTTAGATAAAAAGATAATTTTTAAAATGTTTCATTTAATTTAATTAATAATTTATTAATAAATATTATATAAGAGATTAAAATAAATTTAATAAATTTATTTACGATCAAATTTAAAGTAAAATTTAATCTACAGTTATTCCTTATCTTTAAAAAAATTAAATTAGTTAGATCGGTTCAATTGTGAAATTTCAAATTAACCAATTTATTGATTTCATTTTTAACTTTCCATATCGATTTATTTTAATAAATTTTATTGTTAAAAATTAATCAATTTATTATCTGATTGATTAATTTTTGTAGACTAATCAATTTTTATAAATCAAAATAAACTAATTAATTTTTATTTTATATTTTCTTTGTAATTAAAATTTAATTAATAGCAATCTCCTTTAATCATATTTCAAAATTTACTATTTTATTCAATATTTAACTAATTTCATTATAATTTAATATCAATTATACCCTTTTAAATTTTATATTTCTTATTTTAGATATTAGACATAATTAAATAGTCTTTAAAATACTCGAAACGTTGTCAATTTGAGCATTAGACATAAGTGAATGAGGTAGTAGTAGACAGAAGATCTGAATTCATGAAACTGACTTAAGATATTAACGGTCTTAATTTAATAGATAAAATGGTATCATTTTATTTTAATTTCATTATATAAAGATTTAAACTTAATTAAAATGATGTTGTATTTTGTAAATAATTTTTAAAATTTATTTATTTATAAATTATCCCTTCTTGGTAACTGAAACTAATAAAGAAGTCCACTGTTGTATCGTTTAGCATTAGGAGACTTCATCAACACTGATGTTGTGGTCCTCACTCGCTCACTTCATCAACACGATGATGTTGTTTGATGATGCGTGGGAGAATTCATGTTTTGTGGATGGGTTGGTTAATTAGATGAGAGCAGCGAGAGGAGCAACGTGGGTTGAATTCACGTGATTTTCAACGTGAATTCAACCCTCAAAGAAGATGCATTTGAATTCATAGAAGAATTAAACTCATGCACATTTTTTACTTCCAAACAGGAAGATTGAATTCAATTCATCACATTTCAAACAGGCCCTAAATGGATATATATGAAGTTAGAGTTTTATTTTCAACAAAGAAACTATTTGATTTGAGTAGCAAGTATTCGTTGACATAAAGGTATCTTTTTATGACGAAAAAATCCTTAAAACTTGCAAGGAAAAAAAAAAGAGGTCTGAAATTACTGATAAAAATAAAATAATCCCATTAATTGGTGACCACTTCCAAAGATTTCCTTGTATTTTGTTTTTGTTTCTCTCAAACGTCTCACGAACTCGGGACACACGCTCTCTCCCTGTCTCTTCTCTGATTTTGCTTGTTTTCAACACTAAGCAATTAAGCATATAAAAGAAGGTGGGGGAAAAAAAGGGTGGGATGTGGGATAAAGATTGAGAGAGAGTTAATGATCACCACGTCCACTAAAAGTCTATTCCTTCAACCAAAACTCCATTTATCAACTCTCTCTCTCTCTCTCTCTCCGAGAAAACTTCACACATCATCAATCGCAACAACATCGACAGCTTCTACTTCAATCAATCTGATTTTGTTGTCTTGTTTATTAGTGGGAAAGCCCATTAACAAAAGCGAGAATCTTTCTTTGAAAATTTCAATCTTTATATTTTAAAGCAGAAAACAGCCCTTTCATTGCCAGCCATGACTGAGGTCCTCCACTCTCCTTCTCATTTCCCTTCTTCCCCAACCACCACTCATTCTTCTTCACCATCGTCCTTATCATGCGCACATTCACCGGTAGGTGGTGAGGGTGAAGACGGAGGAAACGAGCTTCTGGTGACGTCTGAGTGTGACCCACAAGAGGAGTTAGAGAAAGAAAGAGAAAGGAACCAAAGACATCAACTTTCTTTGTTGGCTTTGCTTTTTGCACTTCTTAGGAAATCTTTGTTGGCTTGCAAGAGCGGCAGGAGGGACCTTTGTGCTATGGAAATCGGTTGGCCAACTAATGTGCGTCATGTTGCGCATGTTACCTTTGATAGGTTCAATGGATTCTTAGGCTTGCCTGTGGAGTTCGAGCCTGAAGTGTCTAGGCGAGCTCCTAGTGCTAGGTACATTTTTCATTTTGTATAACAATTTGCAATGTGGGTTGTGTTCTTTTTCTGCACTTATTTTCTGTTTGGGTTTTATTTGGTAGGTTTCGCATCTTTCTGGTATTTGTTCCTTTTTTGAGATGTTTGTTACTGTTTCTGAATTCATTGGCATTTTCAAGTTACTTTGTGTTTGATTGATGGTTATTGCATGCTGATGTTTTCTTGGTTTGTGCCAATTACAATGCTTGAAAGATTTTCCGATTGATTGGTTTTCTTGTTTCTCTATCTGTTGAATACATGGTCCAATTGCTGGATTCATTATTGTGGTTCTATGGGCTTTCCAGTTTAGGATATAGTTCCGTTGCTGATGTTTGCTTCCATTTGATTAGCATTTTCGGAGATTGTTGGATGGACTTTGGTGGCTGAGTATGAGACATTTTCTTTTGTTATTGATGCACCATATAACTAGATTGGTTTATATTTGTTCACTGGGTATTTCATATCTGGATTGGAACTTTACCACGGAAGTTGATTCCTTTCCGCCAGTTTCTATGCCTTGTGCATATTATCCCATTAATGAATGCTTGATTTGTGGAGTCTCTGCAAGTTTCGTTTTGGTTGCAGCACTGTATCCTATGGTTGGCCTTATAGGAAGTTAAAAGCAGCTGTTTCTGTGAGCTGTTATGTTATCATTTGACTACTTTGGTTCAATAAGTTTTATGATCCTTTGATACACACGTGCAGATCTGCTTGTGTTCAAGTCCATCTTGATGTTGGTTTTCTATTCATCCTAGGACCTATATCACTATTTTGTCAATTTCTGTTTGCAATTGTATTCATGTCCATCTGAATGTACTATTCTTGAACACATTATATACGTGCATATATACTTGTGTTGAAGTCCATCTGAATGTACTGTTCTAGAACTAATTCTAGCTAAAGAGATTTTCATATTGTGGATCAATATGACTGGTCTGAACATTTTGTTTAATTTGTTCTAGAGGTTCAGCCTGCTTGTAGAGTTCCTCATTAAATTGTCTCTTCAAACTCTCTCCTCTGACTTTAGTTTGTAAACATTATTCTGTTTTTCATTACTCGAAGATTGACCAACTATTGCTGTTTGTTCACCATCCAGAAGTTAAGGATGGCCCGTCTTCTTCTTCCAGATGCCTAGTGTCTTGATTCTGGAGTAAAAGTTGATCTTGCCTAGAAGCTGAAGTTTATGCTTATTGCTCTGTTTGTATTGATCAGTGTTTTAATATATGTGACTGTTCCTTCTTGCTTAAATTCCTCAACTATTTAATTTGCATGATTAATATGTTGCTGTTTGGCTTATGATATGTAATTGTTTCAATTGTGCAGTGCAACTGTTTTTGGGGTTTCTACAGAATCTATGCAGTTATCATATGACTCCAGGGGGAACAGTGTGCCAACTATACTCTTGCTTATGCAGAGACGGCTGTATGCTCAAGGTGGCTTGCAGGTACATCAACTTGCTATTTTCTCTATTAATATAAAATTGGAAACTGGAGCAATAGAAAAGCTTTTCTCTTACATAGGTAAGTTGTTAACGTCCAACAGCCAGATCCAATCTATACTGATGCTTTTATAATTGAATTGTCAATAATTGCTTCCAGGCAGAAGGAATTTTTAGAATAAATGCTGAAAACAGTCAGGAGGAGTATGTTAGAGACCAATTGAATAGAGGAGTTGTGCCTGAAGGCATTGAAGTACATTGTTTAGCAGGACTCATCAAGGTATGGAGTTTCCGTTCCATGCATCATGCACACTCTGTTTGTCAACCTCTTTGATAGTAGTAGTATCGGGCCTGAAGCATCTCTTGACGAAGGAGACATGGAAGACCCAGATGAAGCCCCCAATTGCTTTTTCTACTTATTTTTGTTTTGAATTAAGGTTCAGAAGTTGTTCTAGCTGATTTCTTTTCCTTGGTACTGGTAGTTTATTTTCCCCTATTTTCCATATGTTGGCTAAAAGGTAAAAAGTTGCAATATTTAAACGTATCTAAGTAACTGGGATTTGGTACATGTTGGCAGCTTGCAGTTCTTTGGAACTGTTTCCTTCATAGCTTTGGCAATTTGCTTCCATTATAACCATTATCACACATCGCATCTAGTGCTTCTTTGGCCATCACTTGATTCTAGTTAGTTGTTTGCTATTGCTATCATTAACAATCATTAACAATATCATCTGTAAGACCTTTTCATACAATTACCGCTGCCTCTTGGTGCGCTATAACCGAATACCAGTTCACTGACACAGTGACATCGTCTCAACTGTCACAACAGTTCCTGCCACCTCACACCCCTTCACCTCCATCAGACTACCTTATCTTCCATCTACGATGTTGTCTCACCAACACTGCTATTTTTACTTTCTGTCATCATCACCAATATATGATATCTCCCATCTTACTAGGGGTGTATGATGCTGCCAAGGTATCTTCAGTTCTACTGGATTGCATGAAAAGGCGATACTGTTCTTCTTTGACTTTGTTGTCTATTTTTCTTGTTCTTATTTAGAATACGAATCATTTTCTTGTATTTAATAGACTTGCTTCACTGGTTTGGGTAACTATAAAAGTGAGATCTAAAACTGTAACTTGCAGACAAATTTGCAGAACTATAGACTTTGTAAATGGTTGACTTGTATTAATATCTTCAAGTTAGTAACATTTCCCATTATTATGCTCCGCTTTTGTTATTCTTTCTCTAGGCTTGGTTTAGAGAACTTCCGACTGGAGTTCTGGATTCTTTATCTCCAGAACAGGTAATACAATGCCAAACAGAAGAAGACTGTGCTGAGCTTGTGAGGCATCTACCCTCAACAGAAGCTTCTCTCTTGGATTGGGCTATCAACTTGATGGCTGATGTTGTTGAGCAAGAACATCTAAACAAGATGAATGCACGCAACATAGCCACGGTTTTTGCACCAAATATGACTCAGGTGAGTCTCTATTGTCACTCGAACTCTAGAGACTGAACCTTTTTTTGGTTGGCAATATGCCAGGTTTATGTTATAGTGTCCATATTTAATTTTTTTATAGTAATTTTTCTATGGTTAGTACATCAGATTTTTAATAGTGTATGGTGCATTGGATGAGTCTTTCCTTTGGATCCTAATTTATTGTTGGGTAGATTCTACTTTATTCATCTGAATAAGCAATGAGTTTATCTATCAGGGAATTCATTAACTTTAAATTGAGGTGACCTGTGACCATATCTATATCCTTGGTAGTAAAATGTTAAAAAGGAACACAATTTGTGGACAGCATCACTGGTCAGTTGTTGACAGTCTCTACGTGTTCTTAATTTTGTTGCAGATGGCAGATCCTCTGACTGCACTAATGTATGCAGTTCAAGTGATGAACTTCCTCAAGACACTTATCTTAAGAACATTACAAGAAAGGAAGGATTCTATGGTGGAATCAAATTCAGCTTCACGTGATGAACCATGTGATGATAATGGTCATGAGAGCCCTTCTGGGTGCTGTGTGAAATATAATGAAAACAACAATGAACAGATGGAGCTAGCCTTCGTGGCTGAAGAACCTGTCGTAGAAAGTTCCTGCAATTGTAGTCATAACAATCTTGTAGGCAATGGGGGAAATTGCACACACACAAATTCTGCTGGGAAGCTTGTCTCTCGTGGAGATGAGTCTTGTGAGACTGCTTCTAAAGCTGATGCCTTCAGCAATGAAAAATGTGCTGGAGTTAATGGTGTTGAGATCATTTTTCGAGCAACTACTGGAAATGGCAAGGCCGGTCATTCAATTAACTCAAGTCATGAAAAGGGTCCTTGCAAAAGAAATGTGCCGCAACCTGTATCTATTGAGAAAGCTCGAGAAATCAGCAACTTGAGCCGCATAAATTCCAGGATGGAGCGTATTGAAGCTTGGTGATGAAAGAAGTCTACAGTTGTTTTGGTTTAAACTCATTGCATGAAATGGTTAACCGTGTATGCTTGATTTGTAAGTTTTAATGAGTGTTTGTAACTTGGTCATGTATGTTGTGTTCCAAGTGTTTTTGTAATCTCATGGCTGCACTTCCATAGTGTGAAACTAACACATTCTACTTGAGAATTCCTTTCATTAACAGCGATGTATTCAATGTCTTAATTTCTTATTTTAACTTTCTGTAATCTCCAGCAACCATCTCAATCCTGAAAAATGCCAAAACACATGACACGTGTTCAATAATTTTAGGGTTTTTGTTTCCTCCAAATCCGATAACAATGGATCAGTCCCTGTGGTGGTACATGCCTTATCTGCTGCACTTAGATTAGGATGTACAGATTTTGATAGGGAATCTCCAAATGATTTTGAAATGATGTGGCAAATATCATCACACAGCTACTTCCGTATGTATGAAGTTTAAGCGCTGATGTAATCTCATGGGCCATCTGGTGTATGCATCATTTTTCTGAAAATGAAAGGATGGTGGTAGTCACTCATTTCAGTGTATAAATTGAAGATGTATGTGAGTATTAAGGCATCAAAAGCTCTTGGCTGTGGTTCACTCCAGTCTAGATTTTCTATTCAATATTATGGTATTTTATTGTGTCCAATAAGTCTTAATCGTTTATTTATGTAGGTCTTATATAGATTCCGCGTGGACCTCATGTGGGTCTCATAAAATAAATGGTTGAGATTTTATGAGACAGAATAAGACAGGGTAATATTGGACAGAGAATCTTGGTTAGGTTCACTCATCCTTTTACATCGTCTCAACTCCCAAGCTTGGTGAAATTAGGCGTCCAAATGTTAAGACAGGGATGTATGCAAATTATGAATTCTTCTTTCCATTCACAGATTTGTATCTTCGGCGAAATTTTGCATTGCAGAGTCAAATTGAGATATAAGCTAAATAGAGTAATTGATTATAGCTTGATCTGTGATTTTAGTTATTGATCACAGGAGGGGTGATGCTCTTCTTCTAGTAAGAGATTGGTAATAAAGTATTGAAAAAGGAAAACAAAACCATAGAAAATGAAAGCTGTAAAGGTAAACATCATTCTCAGATTGCATCATAGCTAAGGCAACAGTCACATCAGCACAAAATAATACCAGCACAGCATGCTTCGATTGGAAACTGCTTAGAACTTGAGCCTCTTTACCCTACAGATTGACATGCCAAAATGGAGGGAGGGACGGTAAAACTTTTCATCTCAGGATTTTATAGAATATGCCGATTTCTGTTTTGTGGTTGCCAGAGAAACCTTGAGGGAGGGACGGTAAATTTCTCACCTCAGGATTTTATAGAATATGCCGATTTCTGTTCTGTGGTTGCCACAGAAACCTTGTTTAGTGCTTGCGAGTTGCAGAGTATATTCCTTTCTGCATGGAATGGAGACACGCACCTCTTTGTCTTTTCAAGCACTCATATCTTGTTCCCATGCTCAACTGGTCCATAGAAACGTAGATCAGCATCAAGATTTTTAGGCTCTGATTCCTGGCAACTTCCTTGTGCACACTGAGCATTGGACTGATATTAAACCACAATCTCTGTGGGGACGCCTGAAGTAGTTAATTTCACCTTTTGTGTGTCAGGTACTCAAATGAGTCATATCTTGTGTTGTGGTCCTTGTGGATCATTTACAATTTTTCAAGTATGGTTAGTTATTATGTGCTTTTTGGATGGGGTTAAAGCCATTTAAACATGATATATTGGTTTTGGATTATCTTCTCTTATTAACAAAAAGAAAACATGAGATGTGTCAAATATGTGATATTAACACACATATTTGAAGTTGTATTGATTTCAGTTAGTGTAATATAAAACTATTTGATCCAGAAAAACTTTCAATTTCTTACGACAAACAAACGCTCAATAGAAATTTTGAAGATTTAGTAATGCGCAATTTTTTTTTAATTAATAAAAGGACTATTTCTAATTTTAATTTTCTTAGTTACAAAAGTGAATTAATTAATAGGACAAAACATTAGAAGAAGAAGAAAATTTTGTATGATAATATATAATTACAATAATAATATTTAAAATTTTACATATCACAAAAATGAAACATAATATTTGAAAACTGGAGGTGGATCAAGTTGAGGAGTATCTTAGAGGTTACGTGTATTTATGACAACCAGATGGACGCAAATAAGCTCCCAAAACCTTAACCAGCTGAAGAGACGCCACAGAAACCTTAAAAGAAGCAGATACAAGCCCAATCTCTCTCCTAATTAATAGCATCTTCTTCTCCCTATTTGATCTTTTCAACCCTCTCGCCAATCTCGTGCCTCCTCTTTTTATCTGATCTAAAAGACAAAAGGAACTACCCAGCCAATCCATGGCTGCTTTTGGGAGCCTCCAACGCATCTTCGAGAAACCATTGCCTGAAAATCCCACCCTCATCGAGTCTCTCTCGTCCTGGAACCAACTCAAGACTGTTAAACCTCCGGACCAACCTTCCTTCACTGAAATATTCGGTGAGCTTCATTTCAGAGAGAACTCACACTCATCCTCTTCATCTTTTACAGACATATATCCTCAACCGGATGTCTCTCATCTCGACAACAATTGCCATATAGATAGCTCATATGACGGCAAAAAGAGTCCTTTACTCACCCAGAAGAATCAGTACAATGGCTGTCACAAGAGCGGCGATAGCTTGCAACTGTGCACTGAGGGACTCGGTTTTGAAAGCTCTGATGATGTTGAGGACATGAAGAATGACATGAATGAAGATTGGAGACAGCGAGATGGGAAAGTGAGCATAAGAAAACTCTCAACGCCAGAAAATATAATTGTCAAGTCCAGGAGGTCAAGGTCGATCAGAGAAGCATTTCCTCCGCCGATTTCGTGCATAGGAAGGAGCGGGAAGCCTCGTGTTTGCTTCCAGTCCTACAGGAAAGATGGTCGGTTTGTGCTAAAAGAAGTAAGGGTTCCTACCCAAGAATTTTTGCATGCATGTAGAGAAGATGGACGGTTGAAGCTACAATTCGTCCAGCCAAATGATTCGCTTGAAGAAGAAGAGGGAGAATATGAGAAGGACAGTGAAGAAGAAAGCACTTGGACAGAAGGTGAAGAGCAGGACGACAGTAGTGGACAGTAATTACCCATTGTTGCAAGTCGAAGAAGTAAGAGGAAATGTTCAAAGGCAGGAAGATACTTGGTCAGCTTGCTCGAAGAAGTGACAATAACCTGAAAAAAGACTGGCTTTTCGTTGATGTACTCGAGTTCCCCTGTATTTTCTCTGATTTCCCTGGGTTTCGAAGACTGAATTTCACTGTCAGTTTACTTTATCAGCTTAGATGGAGCGCATTAAGTTGCACTAACTATGTTAATCTCTAGTGTAATCAATGGCAATTAGTCAAAACAACAGATTCAAATCCGTAATTGTAGATAGATACATACAGCTGACATTATTATTATCAGTAATTAGTTGATATTGCAGTTTTATCAGATACGGATCAACGCATACGAAGACACCTCAAAAGGGCTAAGGCGATTACTTTTTCGCCAAGAACTCCTTTTTTCTTGCAGCAATCCAAATAAGAAGATTTTCTTAATGATCCAGACCAACGCGTTGCAAGTTCTGACCAAATCTCAAGCCACAATCTGCATCTTCAGCTACAGCTACAGAACATGTGACGCCACATCCTATCCTGCGTCGAACATAACACTCCAGCTAAGAAAAAGAAAATTAAAAAAACATGTGATTCTAACACCTGTACTCCTTTTTGTTCACATGTCATGATTTCAGTGACCAAACAGTCGACTACCGTGGTCCTGAAGCCACCTGTACCAAACCAGGCACTGGCCTTAAGAGGGGAATGGGACAGAATGTTCAAGATATCTCCCTCTTTTTTTTTTATATCACAAGAAAACGGGTATACGCTATCAATCAAAGAAAGAAAATTTTAGCTATATCTTTTAAGATATCAAAACAACCTATAAGCGGATATTGATATTAATAAATATCAAGATCTAAGAATCTGACATAATTTACTAGTCAATTCGCAACTTGATTAACCTCTTAAAATATATGCTTAACTTTCACATTCCATTTTTGATTGATTAGCCTCTTAAAATATATGCTTAACTTTCACAATGGCTGAGAAGTCGTTGGATCCAAGAAAGTAAAATATATTGGGAGTTCGTAGCCTACAAAGTATAAACGGTACACTCGATTTAGTACCCGAAATACAAGCTCTGGTCCGTTTGAACCATTCTTTGCAAAATTTTGAAGTATTATTTTATAAATTTCAATATACTTCTCCAGAATATTAATAATAATCTTTGAAATATGTAGATAAAATATTTGAATTTAATCTCAATTCTGCTAAACTTTTTGACTTTTATTTAATTTTTAAATTGTTACACCTTTTTAAAAAGACTAAATTTATCACAAATATATATTTTTTACACCTTTTTAAAAAGACTAAATTTATCACAAATATATATTTTTAGTAAATTTGGTACTTTTTTATAAATACATATTAATTAATATCAATTATATTTGTTGTTCAAATACTTCAGAAATCCCATTAATAGAAGCTTATAGTAATTATTCAACATGCTAAATGTTAAATAAAAATAATTAATAAATAACATATAAATATAATTTATGTTTTAAGAAATGAATTTAACTTTAAAAATTATTTTATATATTAATTTATATTTATTCTAACATTTTGTAAAAGCATCTTAAAAGTTTCCAAACTTCGTTAATTGTATGCTTATTATTTCTATTCATACACATCCTAAAATGAATTAATATCTTGATTAATCTTAATGCATTTAGATCTTTTTATTTTATGTTTCATATTTATTCGATCCGAGTATAAACAATATTGAATATGTATATAATCATGTTCTAAAATTTAGAATGAATTTAATCTTTTTATTCTTCCTAATGTAATAATATTTTAAAATATATATAATTAATCTTATTATAAAAACACGCATTCATGGTGCATTATGATGAAAGTAACTATTAAATTAATGTTATAAAAACTACTATATCCAGGATTTGTCATTTGTCAAACTTATAAATTTTTATAGAAAAAATAAATTCATGTTATGTAGATATAAAACATAACATGTAGAAGTTCAAGACTTAGTTATTGAATCTATGATTATTTATTTTAAAACTTAGTTCCTCCATGATTTACCGAACTCTGGAGACACTAGCTCTCAAGAGCCACTAAAGGGTAAAAAAAAGATACACGAGATTTATGGTGAAGCAGCCACCTAAAGATCCTCCCAATGTATGGCGTGATGTTATCACGTTGTACAATGGGAAAGCGAGCCACCGAATAAGTTAAAGAGCAGAATTTAGTTTATAACGCCGACCTGGGCAAACCTTGCATGGTTTTGTATGAAAGTCCACAACTATGACATAACCTGACACAGAAAGCCTTCCAATGGGAAAGTCGTGGACCACAGCAAATGCAACATCCTACTTTTCCGACTGCGAGACAGAAAATGAAACCTGCTGCTAACAATACAACACGACAGGAGGATAAGGAGTGATGTTATGTGAACCAGAAAACAGACTTGAGGCTAATGTTCAATGCCCCAAGACTGTCTAGAAGTATCTGAAACTTTTATCTTCTATATGCTACAATTTTCCCCGTAAATTCAGGATACACAATCATGATAGGGGAAATGTCCAAGGAGAAGATTATTTATTACCTTTAGAAAGAAAGACATGGTCTACAATGGAACAAGTCGCATAAATCACGGAGAGGGATTACTGCCATCTAGTGTCAGAAGCACTTTGTATAGATCTGGACGTCGATCACGAAATACCCCCCAGCTATGTCTCTTCAATTTGATTTTATCCAGATCAAACTTGGCAATAAGAACAGATTCCTTTTTCTCATCAGCAATTGCAACTATTTCCCCAGTTGGCCCTGCTCATCCAACGATGTAGTGTAACAAATATCACCGGCCCAAATATCAAAAACAACTCTTAAGACAATGAAGCAAAAAAAATTAGTACCTGCTATAAACGAGTTCCCATAAAAGGTGATCTCACTGTTTCCATGCTCTGTCTGGATAATTTCCTTCCCAACGCGGTTTGAAGCTACAAGGGGTACCTGTATTATTAACATTCGCTTCAATGTCCTTTCTAAGGTGGCATTTCATATTCAAAGATCACAAGTGAAACACTGAACAAGACATGCTTCGGTAATGCAATGTGTAATTAACTGAAATACTAGATATTTCATGATGATGATGATTCCTCTTTCGAGTCCAGATCCTCTGTCCAATACTATGGTATCTTATTGTATCCAATGAATCTTAATCATTCATTTATGTGGGTCCCGCAAAATAAATGGTTGAGATTCTATGAGACAGAATAAGACAAGGTAATATTAGACAGAAGATCTTTTCTCTCCTCTTTCATGACACTAGCTTATCTCCAAATAAATGGAATTTTTTCATGGATTGAATGTGAAACATACAAAATTTTATTTTAAAAGTTACACCAAGTCATTAGCATTTTTCTTAAAATATATACGAAGTTACTTTGATTAAGTTTGCAGATATAGAGTAGAGTATTAGTGTTGCAACCAAGTAAAACAATAAATAACAACCATTTCTTTGATCATACTACCCAGTCAATTACATTATTTGACAGCAAGAAAGGACTGTACAAACTTGAAAGAATAGGAATAGGATATTGACCACATTACCACATTAGCCCCCGCATGACCCTGCATCACCCGCTTCCAGTGCTCACATGAATCAAGTCCATCATCTTGAGGTTCAGAGCCAATTGCTGTAGGGTAAAATAGTATCTCTGCACCTTGCAGCACCATAGCTCGGGCTGCCTCTGGAAACCACTGATCCCAGCATATAGCTGCAGGTCATTAAACAAGAAAAGTGAAAGAAAAAAGAAATTAGCAGCTCCAACCTTTTCAATCCTCAACTCCCTAATAGGAAAATGTACACAAAAGCAGCTTCGCTTCTCTTTTTGTCTACAGGCAGATGCAGACAATAGTTATGCGATGCACACAACATAATTGTTTTTTTTTTCCTCTTAATGCACTTAATCCAATACAAAATCTTGTTTAAACAGACTTATAAGTACGGAGAAAAGATCATTAAAAACTCTGTTGATTAAAAGATCCAAGTCCAAAAGAAAAGGCCACAAGACAATAGAACAAAGCCAAGATCCTTACCAACTCCAATTTTCGCAAATTTAGTTTGGAAAACCTGTCAACAATAGAATCAACAAGTAAAATATTGTATTAAAGACCATAGAGTCTAAAAGACGCTAAAATTAGTCAGAGATTGTAGAACACCAACCTTGAAGCCTGTGTCCCCTGGATTGAAGTAGAACTTTTCCTGGTAACCTGTGGTCCACGCAATTGTCATGTACCAGTTGCATGTAAGGCATATAGATTAAAACCATGGAACGTGCAGCTGTTAAAATACCTGGTCCATCTGGAATGTGAGACTTTCTATAAAGGCCAAGGTCAGTCCCGTCAGCATCAATTATGGCTATAGAATTGTAATGGGCGTTATTTGCTTCTTCAAAGAAGCTGACGGGTATAACTACACCCAGCTCTTTTGCCAGCTTTCGCATCCTGCAGACAGACATAAAAGAGGGTTGATTCAAAGGAAATGGACTAACAAGTGGAAATAATCCTTTTATCTTGCTAACAGCAGTTTATGCAAGTTGTAAAAAACCCAGGAGCTAAACATGTAGAGAGTTTTACCTCAGAATTGTAGGATGGTCCTTGTAAGGCTTAGCTCGCTGAAAGTAATCTTCTCGTTGTGCTTGGCAGAAGTAATAGCTCTCAAATAGTTCCTGCCATGAGGTTCAAACTGTTGAAAGCGCAAATAATATAAAATCTCATACATGGAACTACAATAGTCACAAAAATTTTGCAATCAATTTATTATCAACAATGAGATACCATACTTATATATTGCAAAAAGAGCACATGAAATTCTTCTCCACCTTCCCCACCCAACTTGTTGTTTTCCTATTCCCGTAGGAAAAAATCTGGAAAGTAGTCTCTTGGACTAGCAATAACTTCACCAACTCAACATGTGAACTATCTCTATCTAGTCAAAAGATTATAAATTACAAAATATCTTTCAATCATTTCGTAGATGCCAAGGCCTAAATACCAATCCCACAGTGCTGCTCATCTGGTTGGATAAGTTATTAACCATTGCCAAAGTCACACATAGCCCCACTGACTGGCTCCTGATGAATAAGCTCTTTCTCTGTGGCAGATTCCTTAATTGGCTATAGCAGTTTTCATCTTGTACTTGTGAAAACATGAGTCAATCTCTATTCTAACTTCTTTCAAGCGTTGTTGCACCTCAAATAATAGGATTTCCTGCCTCCCAGTAAAAATATGCTGCCACAGACCAACCTTGCACTTCCAAGAGAACTGTCAGTTCATGCTTCGATAATTGTTAAAGCTTCATAGGTAGCAGATTGGGGTAAAAACAATTTCTTTCCCTTTAGGTGATTTGCTAACCCAATAAAGGGGCTATATTTCCAGCTTATAGAAAACTTTCACTAATATAACTTGTCAAAATGCTGATTTAAAAAAAAAAGTTATAATGAAAACCAGAAAATTTCAATTCAAAAGTGAGAAAGCTCTGTATTCCTGGTTTTCCTGTAGCTGGATCATCCGAAACTATAAGAATCCTTAGTTAGAATGTGACGAAGGGGCTCCTCACTTCCCAAACAGATCCTCCTACATCTATATATAACCCCTAGTTTATCAAGAATACCCAAGAAAAACATAAAAAACACAGACAGTCAAGTTATAGCTTCTATCAAAATTGGTCCAAAAGAATAAGACCAAGTGAGCTGTGAGCAGCTTCAACATACGTTCTAATGGCTTTCCATCCTATTCTTTTCACTGTAACATATAAGTTACATTTTTGCTTGAACTATTGTTACCACTCACTATGTGTTTTTTTTTTCCCCTGCAACATGCAATAGTTATTCCTAAATTACTGCTGTCACACTGTGGTTCCAACACTATGGGGAAACTAAGCCATTTGGGCATTTTTTTTCAACAAAATCAGATTATGATAAAAAAGTCAGGATACAGATTTCATGAGGAGGAAATCAATGTCAACTCTGAGAACTGGAACATAATAAAGAAAATAAAGTTACAATACTTGATTTCTTTTCATGGAGATAGGCAAATATCTAAATAGTTTGGCTATCTCCCAGAAAATGACTTATCAAAGTGTGAATCATGGTGTGTTTGGCATAAAAGATAAGCTATTTGATGACAACAGGTCGTTATAAAGTTGAGAAAAACAATACAATAGAACTATAGAAGGTATATTCAGTACTAATGGATAGAATTATTGCACCACAATTGAACATGCTCAGGCACAAACGTACCTGTATGAGAATGATGTTCGCACCCTTACCATGAGCATCTCTAACCAGTCTGCATACAAGGTAGAACCTCAGTGGACAAATAACAAGAGATAGCCTCTAAAAAAGACAAGCCAACTTTTAGAAATAAAACACCAACGAGCACACCCAAAAAGAGCAGATTAAAAAGAGTAAAAATCAGTGGAAGAACCTATGAAAAGCAAAGAAAACGGAGGGAGGAAGCAAAACCTTTCGGCGGTGGCGAGGTTAGTGGTAACGTCGTCGGTGCAAGCAAATTGCAAGGCGGAGACAACCACTTGCCTAGATTTTCCGTCGACGTCCATGGCGAATCTCGCTGATTTGGTGGAACGCGACTCCCCCTTCTAGCCTTTTGCTTTGGCTTTTGGATTGGGTGGTGTAGTTGCTCACTGCAAGGAATACTGTGAGCTGATGGGCCCCGTTCTATTCTAAATGCTTCAACGTTAAACTGTTCAAATTTACTCCCCAGCCTCTTTTGACTGTTTGTCGTCAGTCACCAACCAGCATTTGTATTATAATTTCTTTTGACTGTTAAACTATCGGAGGTGGACTTGTTGGGAGTGTACTATGGATATCAAACTCTTTAATCGTAACTGAACTGTTATTCATTGACACGTATACAAAAAGAGCAATAGAAGTACAAACTGGCTCATCACTCAGGCCAATCAATCCGACATTGGGATCACTTATTTTAATTCTCTACCTAACAAGTGTCTTACCATCTTCTCATAGGATCTGTCGAAGATTTGTTTCCCTAGACTAGTTTTGTAATTGGTGTACTCATTTTTTCTTTATAAAAAAAATATAAATGCAAATAAATAAATAAACCATTTCACATTTCCGAGACAGTCAAGCAATGAAAACATCAAGCTGGGATATGTTTTCCTGATCGATTACATCCAAGAACAAAGGATCAACGGTTACATGACTGTCCACGTGGATATTAAATTTCCGGTCCCACCACAACACCTTTGCTGCACCACTTATGTCAACCTTGGCCTCCAGCACCATCTCCCTACTGGTCACGTCATTGAAAAACTTCGCGGCGTGGTGAGCCAGCTCCATTCCGTCCAGACGCGCCGGAAGCCGAAGCAACTGACAGGATTTCGCCGGCTGGGACCCAGCTTCCACCTCAGCCGAGCCCAGGAGAGAGCCATCGTAGAAGATTGACATCGTGGTCGGGGAGTAGTGCACGGCTGTGATGTTAGGGTTCGTGACATGTACTGTCAGGACAAGCTCAGCATCGATTACGGGGAAGTTGAACTTGAAGGAAGTGAGACTGATGGAGATCAAGTGAAAGGTAGGGTCCTTGGGTTTGACGTTCCACAGAGCCGTCGCCGCCGTAGCAGACGCCGCTCCGATCAAGGCGGAGGTCCAGCTCCATTTTACCTTTCTAACCATGGGATGTCTTTGGATATCTTTTCTCTGATGACAACGGCGTCGCTGAAGAGAAGAGATTGAGGATTGAAACTAGAAAGTAGGAAACCACACATTTGTTGCTTAAAATGACGTAAATGTCCAATATTGTGGCATTGAGGAATGAGGACAGTGTAGTCATCTCAACCGTCTTTCAAGTTTCGAGCCTTCTTACGACGGAACCGTAGCGGAGCGGCCGGGTCAGCCATCTTACGACGGATGGTTTTAAATTTTAATGGATATTTTTCGATTAATTAGAAAACCCCTTTTAGTTTAAAATATTATTATTTTATTATCTCAATATGGTAGTCTAAATCTCATGATAATTATTTTTTACTAGTATTCCTTTTAGTTTCATAACTTTTCCTGGTAAAAATTCACAGTCCATACAACTAACTAGCATGCGTCTCTTTTAATGATTAGAAAAGAAGATTACATTAATTATTATATTAATTAGATGCAATTAAAATTAAACTTAGTTTAATTTAAAGTAACATCAATATTAAGACAGTGTATGGTTGATGTCCCCGTTACTAGAGACAGAAGACAAATAAAAAAATTATGTTCCTCCTTATGTTCCTCCTCCATGTTTGATTGCTGTCTCCCAATAACAAGGTAAAAAGTTTTTATACCTTTAAAAAAGGAAGGACAAAAACTTTTATCCCTTATCTCTAGTGTTGCGAGCACATTGCACTGAACAAAAATTTATTGCCCTTCCCATTTTGTGTACACAACCTTTTGTTATTAATATTAATATTATTATTATAAAATTTGTATTTTATTATTATTATTATTATTATTATAAATTTTGTATTGATTATTGATTATTTATTAATTTATTATTATTATAA
>JANTPM010000008.1:7830044-7846483 GCA_025434745.1 Erythroxylum divaricatum
ATGCGAGTGTTTAGTGATTGTCTTCGTGGTAGTACTTCCTTATCGTGGGATATGCGTCGGAACGACCCACGGGCGTCTCGGTGTGTACCCTACGGTGAGGGGGCGCTATACACTACAATCTGAGTAGTCTTGGCAACGTATGCTACATTTGATTTACATCTTGAATAGTCAAATGTAAAAACAAATTTTCTTCATAGAAATATTGAAAAAGAAATTTATATGTTCCAACTAGAAGGTTTGAAGAGATTTGATTCCTTATTATGAGCCTTAGATACAGTATACTATGGGCAGACCCTTGTGCATATTTCAAGAGATTTGGTAAAAATGACTTTATTATCTTACTGCTATATGTAGATGATTTGTTAGTAACAGGCCTTAACAAAGATCATCTTAAGGAGGTAAATACACAATTGGCTAGGAATTTGATATGAAGGACTTAGAACTAGCAAACAAAATTCTAAGGATACAAATTCACCGAGATAGAAGTAACAGGAAGATTTGGTTTTCTCAAAAGAATTATTGAAGAAAATCTTACGACATTTCAACATGAAAGATTGTAAGTCAATTTCTACCCCACCTCCTATAATTTCAAGTTATCCTAAAAAATGAGTCATAGCAATGAAGAAAAGAGGATAGAGATGTCTCGAGTACCGTATATATCAGGAGTGAGAAGTTTAATATTCTTTATGATTTGTATAAGACCAAACATTGCACATGTAGTGGAAGTGGGAGTGGTTAATCGATACATAGCGAATTCTGGTAGAGAGCATTGACATTATGTAAAGAGGATCCTAAGATACATTAAAGGAACCTCAAATGTTGTAGTATGTTATAGAGGGTCGGACTTTATTGTCAATAGATATGTTGATTCAAATTATACAGGTGATTTTGACAAAAGCAAATCTACTCCAGGCTATATGTTTAAACTTGTTGACGAAGCTGTAAGCTGGATTTCAAAATTGCAATCAATTTTTGCTACGTTGACAACAAAAGTAAAATATGTAGCAACTACACAAGCCAATAAGGAAGTGACATGATTGAAAATGCTCTTGGAAGAACTCGAGCACAAACAAAATAAAATTTCTTTGTTTTGTGACAGTCAGAGTACCTTGCATTTTGCAAGGAATCTAGCATTTCATTCAAAGACCAAACATATACAAGAATAGTATCACTTCGTTTGTGAAAAAATTGAAAAATGAGTTTTAGATATGTAGAGAGTTCATTCCAAAGATAACTTAGCGGATTTCATGACAAAGGCAAGCAATACTGACAAGTTTATTTGGTGTCGATCCTCTTATAGTCTAATAGAGACATGAGCAACATGAAAAAGTCAAGGTAGAAGAATGATGTGAAGATATGATTAATGCTCAATCAAATCTTCAAGTTGAAGATTGTTGGAATGATAGGTGGTGGCAGTGGTTAACAATTAAGGCTTGGACATCTACAACAATTAAGGCTTGGTAAGCAATTAAGGCTTGGACAGTTACAACAATTAATGCTATTGGAAATTCAACAATTGCAGCTGTAACATTTGTGGCTTGGACAGTTAATTGTTGGATGTCTAAACCGCATGAGAGAGGCCTATAAATAGGTCCCCCTAGTTCATATACATATCATCCATTCTTAGAAAATCCTTAATCCTTTTAGAAAGTGTTTATCATATTTCTTAAGAAATTAAGTGTCTCTTTTTGTAAAATAAAGAGAGGCTGTAACTCCTATTTTTCATAATAAAATTTCATCTTCTTCCCTGTAGTTTTTTCCTTAATTTATTTAGAGATTTTTCACGTAAAATCTGCGTTTATTACTATTCCTTCAATCCTATTTAGCTGCGAACCAGCTCTAATTTGGTCTATTGTTATCTTAATTCCTTTCAATATGATAAGCCCATTTATTTCCTACCATATTTTTATTAACATAACATGAAGGCAACAACCAAATGTGATTGTTGGGAAGCATTCGTATCTCCTTATTCATAGCCAGTGATTCAAATTTTGAGTTTTTAGGAGTTATTGGAACAGTGAGTGCTAGGCTTTTAGTTACGACAGGGAAGAAGTATAGGGTGAGTTTATGAAATTAGTATCGTGAGGATACTAAAAAATTAATAGCTAATATTGAGGCAAATAATAATGTTATAATGATTTGATCAATTTGGACTAGAGTTAGCCAGTGGTATAGTTAGCTAATTAAACAAAAGTTAATGTTTAAAACTAAACAAGAAATACTTGTTGATTGTGATAATTTTTCTCAGTCAAATTGAGAACTGGAGATGTAAAGTAGCTATAAAGGGAGATCTAGTCCAAGTCTTTTTATATTCTATTTTTCATTTATATATCAAACCACATTTTTATATATATCTGAAAGAAAATTTTAATTCATGACCCCCTCTACCAGATTCACGAAATTTATTATATAATTATTTAGTGGATCATGTCCTTGTTTATGTTGCCCTACCATATGTCTATCATGATTTTTAAGTTGAAGTGGAATGTGTTGTCAAAAATATGTGGACTATAATCGTAACATTAATTCCATATACATGACCATTAATGAAATTGCCTAATGTGTGTTTAATAACTATAATAGGATATTTAATAATTTATTAATTACATTTAAGGCACATGGTAGTACCTTAATAACTATATGTTGGCCCACTAAACTATAGTTCATAACATCCTTAAAATGACACAATTACCCTTTTCTACCTCTCAGGATAGATCACAAAGAACACGTAGACCTGTCATTCCTGATGACTATATTATGTATTTACAGAAACATGAGTTCGATGTGGGAGATAATATTGAACCAGTAAGTTTTCAAGAAGCCATGAATAGTCCTTAATCTGCGTTATGAATGAATGCAATGGAAGATAAGTTGACCATGTCACAAAATGGAGTTTGGGAGTTGGTTAAATTACCTAAAGGTTGCAAACTCATTAGGTGCAAGTAGGTTTACCAAATCAAACATGGCTCAAGTGGACAAGTAGAAAGGTATAAAGCTAGACTTGTAGCTAAGGCTATAGCGGGAGAAAAGGGATTGATTTCAAATAAAATTTCTCACCAGTTTCTGCCAAAGATTCACTACGAATCATTATAGTTATAGTTGTTCATTTTTACTTAGAACTCAATCAAATGGATGTGAGGATCACCTTCTTGAATGAAGATCTGTATGAAGATGTTTGTATGAACCAATTAGTTGGTTTTGAGATAACCGGTAAAGAACACATGATTTGCAAAATTAAGAAGTCTATTTATGAGTTAAAACAAGCATCAAGGCAGTGGTATCTCAAGTTTGATATGATTGTCACTGAAAATGACTATAAGGAGAATGTAGTTGATCAATGTATATAAATGAAGTTTAGTGGGAGTAGTCTCATTTTTTTGGTACTGTATGTTGATGACACTCTACTTTCTTCTAATGATACTTATCTGTTATTTGAGACAAAACAATTGTTATTTAATCATTTGATATGAAGGATCTTGGTGAGGCCTCTTATGTACTTGAAATTCAGATTCTTCGAGATAAAACAATGAGATTTTTCGATTGTCTCCAAAGACTTATATTGATCGGATCTTGAAAAGATTCAATATGCATTCTTGTTCTCCTGGAAAGTCACCAATAGTGAAGGGTGACAAGTTCTCAAAGGCTCAATGTCCACAAAATGATAAAGACATAGATAAAATGAAAGTTGTTCCTTATATGTCATTTGTAGGTAGCCTGATGTATGCTTAAGTATGCATACGCCCTAATATTGCTTTTGTTGTAAGCGTAGTGGGTAAATACTTAAGTGATCCTGGACTTAGCTATTGGAAAGCGGCTAAAAAGGTCATGAGGTATCTTCAAGGTACCAAGGATCATATGTTGACTTATCGACAAACTGACACTCTTGATATAGTTGGGTTCAGTGCTGACACTCTTGATATAGTTGGGTTCAGTGATGCTGAGTATGCAAGATGTGGATGATAAAAAGTCCACTTTAGGCTACATCTTTATGATGGTTGAAGTAGTTGTATCGTGAAAATGTGTTAAACAGACACTCACAACATCCTCTACCATAGGGGCAAAGTATATGGCGTGCTATGAGGCAGTTTGTCAAGAAAATGGCTACGGAATTTTATTTCAACATTGGGTACTGTAGACTTTATTTTGAGTCCGCTGAAATTGTATTGTGATAACTCCGCAGCTGTAGCTTTCTCTAAGAACACTAGAAGTTTCCCAAAGCATATTGATATAAGTATTATTTTGTTAAAGAAAAAGTCATTGAATCTCTCATAACTGTTGAGTATATGCCTACTGTTAGCATGTTAGCAGATCCATTTATAAAAGGCCTGCCTATATGTGTGTTTGCAGAACACGTTTCTCGTATGATATTGTTAGGAGCCTAGCTTGATAGGATTAGTGAAAATTTGCTATTTTGTATTGAACATGTTAGTGCTTTGTATGGATTGCTTGTAACTTTTATATATGAAACATGCATAATGATGTTTGCAGACATTTCTTGTTAATATTGATATATATATGTTCATGTATATATGTAGTTTGACGAAATGACAGGTACAAAAGGAAACAAATGTAAAGTCTCAGTTGTTGTACTATATGCATGTTGATTTAATGGTTATTGTGGTATTTGAACATCTCCAGGGACAAATCATGTGAGTATATCTATCATGTCCATATAATATTGCATATGGTTTATTTAACTGCTTTTAGATTATGAAAATTGGTATGGTAGTTTGATTATATTGTCCAAGTGGAAGAATATTAAAAGCATGTGGATTAATATAATCGCAACATTAATTACATATGCATGACCATTAATCGAATTGCCTAATGTATGTTTAATAACTATTATGGGACAGTTAATAATTTACTAATTGCATTTGAGGTACATAGTAGTACCCTAATAATTATATGTTGGCCCATTAAATTATAGTTCATAATATCCTTGAAATGACACAATTATCCTATTTCTACCCTAGAACATGTTATAAGATGTAACATATGGTGGGATTGTATATATATGATGTGTTGGGTGTGAAACATAGTATATTTGGTCTCCTACCATAATCTCTCTCTTGTACAAAGTGTTCTTGTTGTTTTGATAGGTTGTGGTAAAAGATTGAGATAATCCACCAAGACTCTATATCAATATCAAGCATAGCAGGTATGTCTTTCTCATTGTATTATTATGCTCTAAATAAAATGAGATCTTGGTTTAGTGATATTGATAAATGCATATATGAAAATAGCATGTGCGACAAAATCAAATTCCATAGACGCTTGCGAGCTGTAGGAAGTTTGCTACATTTGGGAAGAATGGCATTGTCAGGGTAATTAATTCGGTAGATACATCGAAAACTTCAAACAGTGCCATAATCTCATCGATTGGAATTCTTGACTTCCCATGCTATCTTCACCAGTCACAGGGGAAGCAAATTTAATAGTCGCTCACTTCACCAACTACTAAACTCAGCCTTGAGGTCCCTTCATTAAATTTGAAGTTTTTTGCGTCCTGATCAGTATTTATGAGCTACAGCAATTGCCACATTCTCTTCACAATTAACCTCTTACTTTAAACTCTCAGTAGCTCTCTTTTCTTCCATGGCGCTACGAGTGATTGCATTTCTGCTCTTTGCTTTGGCTCTTTCATCAGGGATCAAAGTCACAACATGCGAAGTCGTGAAAGGCAAGGTCTCTTGTCTTGACTGCCATACAAACTACGACTTCTCAGGTCTCTCCACTTTCCCATGTCAAAGTTCCAAGCATTTCTTTTTCATGTTCTCTTCGTAATTGCCATGTAGCTTTTCTTTTTATGTATCAGAAGTTATAAAGATTGCTCTTGAATTTATATTTCTTATCGTTAAACGTCTATAATGATGCGTTGTTCCAGGTGTTAAGGTTCAAGTGAAGTGTGGACGTGTTAACAAGTTGGCCACAACAGGTACCGATGGATCCTTTGACGTTGAATTTCCTGTCCGGACCTCGTCAGAAACTCCCAAGAACTGTGTGGCCAAGCTTCTTGGTGGTCCAACTAAGCTCTATGCCTCTAGGCAAAATGTGGTATCCAAGATTGTGAGGTCTCATGACTCCAACTCTTACACAATCTCCAGCCCGCTTGCCTTCTCTACCACTTGCCTGTCCTCCTCAGGGAAGTGTGGAGGTGGACGAGACATTGGTTCCTCCAAGACTGTTGATCTGCCGCTTCCAAGAGAATGGGGACTTGCACCGTCTAGCTACTATGTTCCCTTCCTTCCCATCATTGGCATTCCTTGATTAATAAGTGGACAAGCAGTACCTTTAAGTTGTTTCGGTTGCGACTGTGCTTTGGGTGAGAAGTGTCTAATAGTTTAATGTTGCCGCTAGCGAGGATTAAGGTGTTTAAATGTGTATCAATAAAGGTTGCCAAATTATAGTACACATAATAAAGTTTGTCTCCTCTCAAAAGTATGTGTAGTCATTTTATTTTCTATGCAATGTTAAATGTTAGGATGGATGGAGAGATTGAGTTCACGCATTTTGATGGTGGCTAGGGCAAAGCATAAAAGGGCTTAAGCTGTAATTTAAATCCAATTGAGTGACATAATTCTGATGGAAAAGGTCCTTCCATGCGAAATGGAGCTTTGGTTAAGTACTACTACTTTTGTTTTTGTATTCACCCATGTTGAAAGAGACCATCTACTATTATTTATTTTTTTAATGAAGATGAAGTTTTGCTATTTGAGTAACAATTGATGATTTGACCGTAATATTAAAGTAACAATTGTAAGTGCTTATAAATTATTAGTTACCTCATATACATGTATGTTATATTCGATACGATTGCAATTTGAGAAATATGTCTGAGACCAAGTCATAGGTCCTGGCGTTTTACTTTTGTCGTCATCACTTACGTGTTGCGTCGTAGGCTCATAGCACCGATCAATCGCCCCTGACCCTGAGTTGGGTTCAAGTTTAGAGTTTAGACTCTCTCAACTACTGTTTCTTTCCCCCACCGCGACCCCTATTACTTGTCATACCTCTATAATGACCATCGAAATTACTTGACTACCCTCATGCTTCAATTTTCCTTTTTAGGTAATATTTTGTTAAATTTTTAATATAGACAGAATGTAGAGTCCACTAATAAGAATTAGACTTGGGTCAACTATTGTCCAAATAACTAAAATTAGTTGTTTGAATAGTTGACCCTTACCACTTATAAATTCTTTAACATTTTCATGTTTAGTCAATATAAATTACTCTAACATATTTTCACTAGATTTTATAAAATGTTAAGCATGCTCTTGTTACTTAACTACAAGGTAGGCATAAGGCTATATGACTTGAGCAAGAAGGGCATAGTTGCCAATTGTGTTATGAAAAACAAAAGTCGCCATAAAAATTCTAATATGAGATTTAAAAATTAAAAATTACAATCGCGATATATAATAATTAAAAAATGAATGATTATTTGAATCAAGTACTCGTAGACATTTGGGGTCAAGAACAAGTCAAAAAGAAAGAAAGGGTAAAACCTTGGGAGACTGTTTTGCTTTTTATTTGTCACAAGAGTACCGTGTGGACGGATTGGATTTTGAATCCCACCGTCAAGACTTGGTCGCGAAAATGATTGGGACCTCAGATTTTTTACATGTTAACTCAGGATCCTCATCATTAAAGAGAGCACTTGTCTTATTTTCTCCGGTCTCTTTCACATGACTTCTTCTTAATTACATCTATGGATAAGTTATATTATATCATTCACTAATCCGGGATATTTACATTAATGTCCTTAAATTTTAGCTGATCAATTGTATTATATCCCAATTTAAATTACAATACATAAGAATGAAAACTAATAATTTGTATATATATTTGCATTAATTCTTTTTCATTTTCGTTCCCGTAAAATTGGATACAAGCTAGAGAGTCGATGTAGACATTTTACATGTTTTATAGACTTGAGCAAACACATTGCATGACTGGTCAAACGATGAGTTAGTGTAAAATAATGAAGACAGATTAGGAGAATGGGATTGTATTGATCATCCGAAATATACATGGTATTTATGCAGTTTTACAACAGCTATCTATTCCTTAAACTAAGGCTGATACAACGCTATCTATCTATAAAGAGAATAATCTAGACAAACTAAATATGGCAAAGATAATTACATACAACGGTGTACATATCTTTCCTAATAGGATACTATAATAAAGAATATTCTAAATGTTAAGGGCAAATACATAAACTATGCTAAGCTAGTTTTTTCTTCAACCTCTATATAATATGTTCATGTAATTGTTGAAATCTAAAGGTGAGAATGACCATCTTTTTTCTTTTTTACAACGTACTTATTTCTACCTTCCATCTCCATTAACATCAAGTTGTTTTATGCATGAACGAGGAAAAAGTATGGCTTTATTTTTACGGTTTATAATTGGAATAATTTTTTGTTTACGAGCAATGAAATAGAGTTTCAAAAGAAGAATAAAAAATAAGCACCATATACACTTTATAATTCAATAATCATTTCTAAGCACAAACCATATGCTACTTCAATGCAAATTATACTACTACTACTACTATGTTAAAAATAACACTATCCATTATAAATAAGCAATATTTACACTTCTAAATGAAAAAATGTTGACTAAATGGAAAGAATACCATAAAAACTATACTAACACATAGTAAATACAATACCACCAATATACACAAACGTTATCACCGTGCATTTGGAATAATATATTGCCTTCATAAAAATTTTACTAGTAATATATTTTTTTAACACCATATTTAGGTACAAAACTACCATCATATTCTTTCCCGAGACATACAATCCCTATTCAAAGGTTAATCAACCAAAATCTCTTTCAAATTTATGCAACCTAAGAATGCTTTAGCTTGTTCTATGAACTCTCTTGATATGTTTTACCTAAATTTGGAAAGATCTTGGGGTTTTTTCTCGAATAGATTATGCTTAATCCTCTATATCCAAGTTGTGACATAAACATACATCTCATATACGAATCAAATAATGAATCTTCTAATTTTGATCTTTCGATTCAACAATATAAAAGTATAGATAAATCAAAAGAAACTAGAATTCCATTAAACCAAAAATGAATCATAGTATATATTCATACATACATCTGTATCTCTATTAGTTCATAATCAAACAAAGAATATAAACACAAGAACACATAAGGTACAATTTTCTTCTTTCAGAGGGCAAAGTAGGGGTGTGTATGTGTTAGAGAAGTGCTCTAAAGACAATCGCCTTGAACACTTATTGTACAAATCTTTATGATTAATAAAAAGTCATTTTCGTTAATTTGATGTTCATGTTCTTTATGAATTGATAATGATCTTAAATCAAATTAATGAAGTCCTTGATACATTACATAGAATGAAAGAAATCATGATGAGATTATGATAATGAGATTCCTATCATTTGTAATTATATTAGTATATAGATTATCCCTACTCATAGGATTAATGAGACAAGACATTATTAATTTGGATATATTAGCACATGTTATACTCCTTGATTGGATCAAGCAGTAGATCTTATAAGCTGTAAGCATGAGTTTTTTAGAGTTAATATATAGAAGCTTACTAAAAGTAGTAAATATATTGGATGACCTACAATGAGACAATTATATGGATAATCTATTTTAGTGTCAATGATAATCTCGTCATAGCAATGGTGTAAATATCCTTAGACTTAAGGTGCTCAAGGATCATTTAGATCTGGTCAGTTTCGAAGAAATAGATAGATCTATTTTTTTGATAATTTTGTATGTTTATATTTTGGTTCTAAAACCTTAAATATTTTTATGTGATAAAAATATGTTATTTTGATGAATGAAGCATGCTAGAATGATTTTTATTGAATTAAGATTTTCATAAAAAAAATTTAGATGTCAAATTTGTCATGTTTAGCATCTCATTGGAGTTTCGGTTATCTTGATAATTTTTTGGGTAAGTCCAAAATTACTTTGTTGAACTTCAAATGAATTGGAGATGCATGAAATGATGATTTGTTCTGAGAATTTTGGGAAATTAATTTTGAATTTATTTAAGTAGAGCATTATTTTCTAGTAAGACTAGAAATTGACATGTGAACAAAATTAAAATGTTTAATTTTGACATCAAATAATCAATTTTAAGGTGAATTAATTTATGGAATTAGGAGTTTAATTTAATTTGATTAATATTAAATTCTAAATCAAAATGACATACAAGATTAAATTTAGCCAAGATAACACTTAGGAAAAAATTCGATTCAAGAGTTGAATCAACTTCCAAATTGTAGGATTCATAACTTGTCACAAAGAATTTTATCTGTTTAATTTTCTGTAATAGAGGATGCAAGTTACGAGTATGAGTGGGCTTGTATGATGGATGGTTATGTACTTAAGCCCAATATGATTGGGGTGTCCATATAGTGCTATATAGCTATATATATATATGATATATATAAGACCATCCTAGTTAGATGAGGCCTAAGTAGAAACCCCTCACTTAGAATATTAAAACTAACGCTTTATATTAATATGGTGAGAACCATAGTTCTTTTAGGGTTAGGGTTGTTGGGCAAACCTTAGCTCATTGTATACAAATATGTTCGAACCATAAAATAGGATATTTGGATTAATGTGTCGGTTTTAACTAGAAGCGTTGATTCGGTGGGCAAACTCAAGGTCAACGTAGACAAAGGCAAAGTTGGGTAGTGTAAATGAGATGTACATGCATCAAGAGTTGATAGCTCAATATGTGTGCACACATCAACAATTGATAGCACTAGATTCGATAATTGGATTAGAAATGCAATTGATATGATCGATACCTACCGATTGACCTAGGGTGGCTTATTGGGTAAACCTAAGGTCATTCCTAGAGATATTGGATATCGGCATACTAGGAGAACTTCTATACAAGTTCTCTCATATTCATATTGAGGGTTACGGATTCACGAGAAAATAGTGGGAGCTATAATGCGTGTTAGTTAAATCCTAATTAACATGCAATTACGTAAAGTCTAACACCTTTTCCTCTTTGACATTAGGTTGCAAAAATTGACACCTTGACCACTAATGTGAACCTACGCTCACTTATGGAAGCTAGTAAGTTGACTAGACCCAACTTCCTAGATTAGCTTAGGAGCCTGTGAATAGTATAGACTTAATTTTGATTGATAGTTATTCACAATTTGTGCTTAATTATAGGAGGAAGCATATATCCACCATGATTTCTAAATTGATCAACTTGCTTAAAACAATTGAGCCATCTATCAGGAAGGATAGTAAGGCTGTGATGTTGGTGGACTCTTCTAGTTCAAGGAGGAAGAACCAAAAGAAGAAGAAGTCTACAAGGCCTAAGGGAGGTGTGGCCAAGAAGAAGGCTAAATAGGCTGTCCTTAAGGGAACATGCTTCCACTGTGGCAAGAATAGCTATTAGAAGAGGAACTATAAGGCCTATATGGAGTCACTGAAACAAAAAAAGGCATCAGATGCCCCATCTATTTCAGGAATGTTTATTATTGATATTAATACTATTTCTAATAATAATATATGGGTATTGGATACCAATTGTGGCTCAAACATATGTACTGATATGTAGCGCCTTAAGAACAGTAGACAACTCAATAAGGGAGAGTTGGACCCACTCATGGCAAATGGAGTAAGAGTTGCTGCATTAGTCGTAGGAACTTATGTATTGACACTCCCTAGTGAGCTTGTAATAGAATTGGATGATTGTTTTTGAGTACCTGTATTGACTAGGAATATTGTTTCAATTTTAAGTCTTAATAAAGCTAGTTTCCATTTAAATTTTAGTAACAATGGTTGTTCTATTAGTTTGAATGGAATCCTTTATTCTATGGGTATATATATATATGTCCAATCCAATTTTAAATATCAATAATAATAAAAGACAAAAATGAGATAATGTAACATCATCGTACTTATGGCATTGTCGCCTTAGCCATATAAGTGAGATGCATGACTAAACTACACCTATGTGTTAGTTTAGGGTCATTCGATTTTGACTCATATGACACGTGTGAATCTTGCTTATTAGCAAGATGACAAAGTTACCCTCCAAGAGAAAGGGTAAGCGAAGTACTAGGTTATTGGACTTAATACATTTATATGTATATGGTCCGATGTCCATACATGCCAAAGGTGGTTTCATATACTTCATTACCTTTATTGATGATTATTCAAGATATGAGTGTGTGTATCTTATGAGATACAAATTTGAGGTTTTTAAAAAGTTCAAAGAATTCAGAAATGAAGTAGAGAAATAATTAGGTAGAAGTATTAAAACACTTTGATCAGATTAAGGTAGTGAATACTTAAACCAAAAGTTTCTAAATTATCTCAAAGATAATGGGATAGTATCCTAGTAGACTCCACCTTACATGCTGCAACACAATGATGTGGTAGAAAGGAGAAACCGAACCTTGTTGGACATGGTGAGGTCAATGATGAGTTTAGCAGGTCTACTAAAATCCTTTTGGGGATATGCACTCAAGACTGTTGTTTGTGTTTTAAATAGAGTTCCTTTAAAGTCAGTTGATGTTACTTCATATGAGATGTGGACTAACAAGAAACCCTATCTTTCTCAAAGGAAAGTTTGGAGTTGTCTAGGTTATGTAAAGCAGATTCAGTCAGATAAGCTTTAAACTAAATCTAACAAGTGTCTATTTGTTGAATATCCTAAAGAAATGATAGGATATCAGTTCTACAATATTTTGGAACAAAAATGTTTATTTGAAAGTATGTTGTCTTTTTAAAGAAAGAGTTTCTTCTAAAAGAAGACAGTATGATCAAAATTGAACTTGTGGAAGTCAAGATGCTCAAATAGACATAGATCAATTGCTCGAACCTGAGACTGTTGTTCATAATGATGAAACAATAGTTTAACCTCTTGACACGCAAAAAGTTTGTAGGTCAAGTAGGATACATTATGTTCTAGAGACATATGAATTTCTCATAAGTGAACATAATGACGTATTGCTTATAGAAGACAATGAGCTTATTACTTATGCAAGACACAAGATTAGAGGACTCATATGAATTTGATCCCTTATACTTCGACTATATGATCAACCATATATGCTATGTTATGTATGAGACCCGATGTATCATATGTTCTAAGTGTCACAAGCAGATACCAGTTAGATTTTAGTGAGAGTCATTGGGTAACTGTTAAGAATATCATTAAGTACTTGATAAGAACTAAGGATGTATTCTTAGTATATAAAGAAGGAGATCTTGTTGTGAGCAGATATACAGATGCCAATTTCTAATCTGACAAGGAGATCTCAGTCAGGATATATTTTCATACTAAATGGTGGAGTAGTCAGTTGGAAGAGTTTCAAATTCAACAACTGAAGTAGAGTACATTGCAACTTTAAAAGTAGAGTACATTACTGCTTCATACGCAACAAAGGAAGCAGTTTGGATCAAGAAATTCATTATGGAACTTGGAGTGGTTCCTAGGATTGTTAACCCAATACAGTTGTATTGTGATAACAATGGTGTCGTAAAATAAGCAAAGGAACCAATGTTTCATCAGAAATCCAAACGTGTACTCAGGCGATACCATTTAACTAGAGAAATTATTGGTAGAAATGATGTCAAGATAGAGAGACTGCCCACTTATCAGAATATTGTTGATCCTTTGACTAAGTCGATTCCCCAAAAAAAGATATGATTCTCATATACTTGCCTATGGTATTAGATGCAAAGGTGATTGACTTTAAAGCAAGTGGGAGGTTGTTATAGACGTGCTCTAAAGGCAATCATCTTTAGCATTTATTGTACAAATCTTTATGATTAATAAAAAGACATTTTTTTTTTAAATTTGATGTTCATGTTCTTTATGAATTGATAATGATCTTAAATAAAATTAATGAAGTCCTTGATACATTACATAGCGTGAAGGAAATCATGAAGAGATCACGATAATGAGATTCCTATCGTGTGTAATTATATTAGTATCTAAATTATACCTAGTCATAGATTAATGAGATGAGACATTATTAATTCGGATATAATAGCACATGTTATACTCCTTGATTGGATCAAGTAGTAGATCTTATAAGCTGTAAGCACGAGTTGTTTAGAGTTAACATTTGGATCCTTACTAAGAGTTGTAAGTACATTGGATGAGTTGCAATGAGACAATCATATGAATAATCTATTCTAGTGTCAATGATAGTCTCATCATAGCAATGGTACAAGACTTGAGATGCTCAAGGATATCTTGGATACTGATTCTTTACTTTAACTCTATTCCTCGTTTCCTCTTAGAGTTTGCGCAGGGGGTGATAATTAGGTACAACTTGAGGTATTCTAAGGTAATTGAATAACCAATTAAGGATTCACCACTCCTGATAGAAGGAGATGATACCCACAATCTCTTGCCAGGTCATTACTCGGGAATCTCTAGCTAGAGTACAAATGTCATGAAGATAATCTTCAATGACATATCCAATTGAGTAATGAGCCTTGGGGACAAGAAATAACATCACTTAGGCTAGGTGTGACATAGTCAGTCTACTGAGAGTTAATATTTTAACCATACTCTGAATTAAGTGGGTTATAGATGGTGAAAGGACTAATTGCACAGGAACATTATCTATAGAAGGGTTTGTAGTCAAACCATTGAATTTTCAGTCAATTGAGAGTTATGATGTGTTGCTAGATACTACTCATGACTTGCTTGAATTAAGTGTTAATTCAAGTGGCCAACATAACTGAAAACTTAATGGGTCACTCGTATTAGAGTTGCGAAGAATGATTAAAATGGGTTTAGATGGTGATCTAAGATATGAGAGAATGTTTCGGGATTGTATCACAATATGATCGTGATAAGAAATGTTGTAAAGGAATGAAAGAAAGCAAGTGGTGCATGGCTGCTAGCCTAGAAAATTTCTAGATTTCTAGCAAACGTTTCAAGCCAAACTAAGTGACATTCATGGCTACTTAATTCCCATTATTCCTGCATTCATGATGGGGGTAAGAGGAGGTCAAAGTTGGTAGAAACTCACTCATTTTTGTGCAGAGTATTGTAGGAAAACAAGTAATGTGAGAGTTTATATTACACACACTTATCCTCTAAACTATTCTCTCAATAACATAAATAAAAGTTAGCACTTTGTGTGTGTACTAACTATTCTTCCTAAGAGGTTTCAGGCTTTGCTCTTCATGTAGATATCACAAGACAAATCCTTCTTTGGTCGTTTTGGTTTATGACAACCCGAAGAGGTGAAAAAAACGCAGAACGAAGGAGTCTGTAATGTACACATCTTAAGTTCATGTTTTTTTACTACATCTAATGGCACACGTTTGATTCTATATTTTCTGGGTTTCATTTTATTTCCACTACATATTTTCTGATATGTGATGCATAATCAAAACCCAACAGTAGGGTGCACTAGAGAAACAAAAGCAACCATATTTTCATACAACCCTCAACATAGTTTTGTATGGAGTGTCGTGTTCTATAATGCTTCTCTAAATCTTTTAAAATTGCTCCATTTCAATGTAATTCTTCCAATTTTGTTTCTTCTCCTTGTATAGGTAGAAATTAGACCAAAAATGACAAAATTCTCAAATTAAGTTTCAATTCCTTCAAAATAATCTAAAATACAAGCAATATAACATGAAAATAGTACTAGAAATAATATATGTCTAATGTAAATCAATGTCTCTCACATTTAAGCACTTGCTCGTCATCAAGCAAATTGATCCATCATTCAATCTCAAATAGAAAATAATTATAAAAAATTGATCAGCTTGAGTGTACTCTTATAAAATCCCCCCTTTAAAATAAACATTATCCTTAATGTTTCCAAATATGCAAGATAATAATAATAATAAAAACGGGAAAGAGATAAAAAAATTGAACTTTCTAGATCCTCCAGTCATATGTGTCAAGTCAAGACGTGATTCCATTCCATAGATGTGTCATAAAAGCGCCAAAAGGAATAAAAAAGAGTTTTGACAAAAAGATAAGTGAAAATGAAGTGATAATATAAACATTTATATACATGATTAAGAACATTCACATAGACAAAGAAAAAATAAAATGCAAAAGGCAAGTCGAGGGTCCTAAGGAGGTGGAGGCATCTGGGGTGACATATTTAGCATTATCGCTTGTTTCTCCTCTAGATCTTTAAATAATATCATCTCCATGAGGCTCCTTATGGAGGACTTTTTTATTTGAAAAAAAGTCAATGTCATTAGCATTAATCAAAGAGTTAGGGGTGAATCCCAGCTACACCGGCTAGCATATAAATGTGAGACCCATGCTAAAGTATGAGCCTTAACATTGGCTTGCCTACGAACCTAATAGACCTTGATATAAGGTCTAGCACGTAATAATTGTTTACATTCCAAAATGACTCTACCAAATTCAGTCCAATTATCATGAAAACTATTCA
>JANTPM010000008.1:7881436-7901925 GCA_025434745.1 Erythroxylum divaricatum
GCCTGAGTGTCCACCTCCACCTCCGCCACCTCCACCTCCGCCTCCACCTCCGCCTCCGTCACCTCCGCCTCCTCCTCCCCCCCGGCCACCTCCACCTCCACCTCCACCTCCGCCACCGTCACCGTCACCGCCACCTCCTTCACCTCCACGTCCACGTCCATCTCCGCCACCTATTAACAATCTTGAGAGAGATCGTCGGACAATCCTAAAATATAAAAAAAAAATCACGATCGATCGGTTTCACATTACAAGAAGTTGGACACGTAGTAAGAGCGTCTGCGAATTCAAGGGCTTTAATTGTGCGACTAGGCCCGACTTCAAAAGGCAGTCACTTGCAGCTTTGGACTTCAACCTCTACCACTTCGATGGTCCTGATCTTCCGCTTATAGGCCTACTTGATAAGCTTCCAGACTTGTCTATCTTCCATTTAAACTCCAACAACTTTTCGGGTCTTGTTCCTGAATCAATCGGAAAAATCAAGTACTTGTTCGAGCTTGACCTCAGCAACAACAAGTTCTGTGGCGGGTTTCCTATGCAAGTTCTTAAAGCTACGCAACTGACGTTCTTGGACCTGAGGTTTAACACATTTTCAGGGCCTGTGCCACGAGGAGTCTTCAATCTAGACGTGGACGTGATCTTTCTCAACAACAACCAATTCTCGGAATGGCTTCCTGATAATGTTGGCTCAACACCAGCACTGTACCTTACTTTTGCTAACAACGGGTTCAGTGGTCCAATCCCCAGAAGCATTGGCAGTGCTAAAAATTTGTTGGAGGTGCTTTTCCTGAACAATAAGTTTTCAGGTTGCTTGCCATACGAGATTGGTCTCCTGAAGAAAACCAATGTGTTTGATGTGAGCGCGAACAAGTTGACGGGTCCAATACCGCTTTCATTTGGATGTTTGGAAAAAATGCAGATCCTAAACTTGCGTGCGAATGAGTTTTACGGTCCGGTGCCAGAGTCGGTGTGCCGGTTGCCCAACCTTATGAATTTGACCTTGTCTGACAACTATTTCACTCAGGTTGGGCCTGAATGCAGGAAACTGATAAAAAGAAAAGTTATTGCTATTGAAAAGAACTGCATTGACGGAGTTCCAAACCAGAGATCTTATTCCGAATGCGAGGCATTCTTCTCCAAGAAAGAAACTTCTTGTCCCAGTGAGAACTCACTGAACTACGTTCCGTGCAAGAATGTTTACGTGAAGTCATTGGAGAACAATGATAAAAAATCAACTGTAGCAGCTCCACCGCCAAGATCATATGATGCACTTTTACCTCACAAATTGAGGTTATAATAGCCTGGAGGTTAATATAAATATGTTTCTCTACAACGATTCTCTGTTATATGTTCTTAGCGTACCTCTCCTTGTTTGTCAATGGTTCATATCATGGATGAACTATATTAATTGTATGTTATCTGATCGATGCTCAATAATCCTGGCAAGCCCAGCTCTTGTCTTAATCAAATTGAACCATGTTCATGTTTTCCCTTCAGTTTCTTGCCCTCGGTTTCATTGTCTGGTAGAAGTTCGACAGCAGCATAAACGTCATAAATTCCGCTGAATGAATCCAATCCAACATCATAACTTGAGCTTTCAAGTTCAAATATGAGATGCGAGTCATCTATGGTCTAGAAAAGGACTGTATCTGTTTTCTGAAATACAAAAAGAAACTGATAGGTATTGCTTTTTTTTCCTTTTCCTTTTCCTTTTTCTTTTTCTTTTTCGCTTTCGTTTCTTTAACGTTTAAGTCTACCGTAACATGCGGAGACTATTTAGCAAGTAACTTTCCATGGGAAGTGATTGAGTAAGATTCCATGGGAATTGATTGAATAAGATTCCAGACTTTGACACCCTAAAAGAAGATAACAGATGTTCAAGTATGAGGTGCGTAAAACTAAAAAAGTAAAAAGTAAAAACAGCTATTTAATTTTAAATATTTATATTTATACACAAACTCACTCTCTTGGCCTTTTCTTTTCAATTCCTTGCCCCATCGAGTTGAGTTCACTGCGCGCAAAGTCTAATATCTGTATATATATTATATATATAGTCATGGCGATTCTGTACGCCTTGGTGGCCCGGGGGACGGTGGTTTTGGCTGAGTTCAGTGCCGTCACCGGGAACATCGGGGCGGTCTCCCGACGGATCGTCGAGAAACTTCCGTCGGAAGCTGATTCGAGGCTATGCTTCTCTCAGGATAGATATATATTTCACATACTCAGATCCGACGGCCTCACTTTCCTCTGTATGGCCAACGACACCTTCGGCAGTACGTTATGATCCTCCCTCGCTCCTGCCTTGTATTGTTGTTTGCAATTTAGCGGTTGATTACTAGAATTCTGCTTATGAGGCTTAGAACTTTGGTGGAGTTGTGGACAGTTTAATCGATTCGAGAGAGATGCTGATGGTTTTTCGGTATTTGATTTTAATTCATTTCGTCATGCCATTGCAATTGAGAATCAGTTCGAGGCTTTACTGCGTTTTCCTTGTTCCTGATCTGATTGATTTGTTTTAATTTCATGTGATGGATATTAATTACGAATCTTTGTTCGATCAAAATGTAACTAGGTCAACCCTCTCTTGCATAATGGTTTCTGGGTTTTTTTGTTGCCTTGAACGTAAATAACGTATGTGTTTGGTTCTTCGTGTAGGGAGAATTCCATTTTCATACTTGGAGGACATTCATATGAGATTCATGAAAAATTATGGCCGAGTGGCGCAATATGCTCCTGCCTATGCAATGAATGATGAGTTTTCCCGAGTCTTGCATCAGCAGATGGAGTTTTTCTCTAGTAACCCAAGCGCTGATACACTCAACCGTGTACGAACTGAAGCTGCTGAGGCAAGTACCTTCATTATAAGCAAATCTGATTTTTTTCCCCCTTAATTGTGTTCATTTCAACTTTATATTTGATTGTGCTCCAAACTTTATGCATCGGATGGCAGTTTCTTTTCCTTTTTTTCACATTTCAATTTAAGTTGTGAAAGATAAGAATCTGTTTCTTCATGCAAACAAAAGCGAAAAGATTGCTTTTGAATATAATCTGTAGTAACATAATCAAGCAATTAGTTTGTCTTGGTACCATTTTCATTGCCAGCCAAGGCATGCAAGTCGATCTCCAACATTGTCTCTGTGGATGCTCCTGAGGTTAAACATGCGCATCCTATTCTTTTTTCTTTATCATTTTTATGTCTGCATTTTAACAATTGGGGCCTGAAACAGAGACCACTAGGCGATACTACCTTTTACTTTGCTCTAAAACCAAGATACCCCTTTCAAGTTTGTGGTTTATTATATATCTATGCGTATATGTACATTCGTCTGGTTTTCTTGTTTGTAGTTTTTGGCACAAGGGGGGAGCTGTGGCAGTGTTTGAGGGGGTTAGTTTTAATTGTCTTTTCTGCTGACAAGCAATTCGTTTGCAGCTTCGCACTATCATGGTGGACAACATAGATAAAATATTGGAGAGAGGGGACCGAATCGAACTTCTTGTTGACAAAACTGCAACGATGCAAGATGGTGCTTTTCATTTCAAGAAACAGTCGAAGCGCCTTCGTAGAGCTCTTTGGATGAAAAATGCCAAACTCTTGTAAGTACCTATGATTCCCTAGTTCCTTCTGCTACTTGAGTTTGAGATTTTCTTTTCTGGGTGAATTTGAATTGAAAATTTATGAAAGTTGATCTTTTGTTGTTTCTGCTTTACTGATTGGAATAAGTAGAGAGACTATCACAATCTCATACAGCATGTTGTTGGCCAAGAAAAAGAAGAAAAAGAAAGCAGTGGGCCTGAAAATGTTAAATGTTGAAAACATGATGAAAACAAATTATTGGGGAAGTGTTGCTTGGAACAAGTCATGGCCGTCATTTGTAACTAATTCTGCACCGTTATTCCTCTCAATTTGTCAAATATCTCCGTAGTTTTTAATATATAAGAAAGAACCTCTTGTATGCCCATTAGTAAGTAAGAAACCTTAATAAACGCTTGCATTAAAATGCATTCCCCTTTCTCCTTCTGTCGTGTTCATCTGCTCCTGTGTAGTCGTGAATATGCTGGTTTGAAGTACTGTTGAATTTATTGTTGTAGGTGTCTAGACTTATTTGCCACATTTTGTGGCATCCCTAACTATCTCTCTTGCTAATTATTAGAATTTTGTTGGTCTATGCAATATTGATGCACTTAAATGAAGTTGCTTGAGTATTATTTGGAAGGATGTAAGTGCATGAATGCAATTGAAGATGTTATTAAATGAGTATTGCATAAAATGGTCATTGTAGTTATTATGACATTTTTGTGGTCATAAAACCGAAAAGAATAAATAACACGATTGCAATCTTCATGCCACTATATTGTATCGAATGCCATAGTAGATCACAACTGCAATAGATGGTTCAGTGCTTGACCAATCTCTCTTTCCATTAGCTAAGTATTATCTCCTTCGAGTGCTATATGAAAATTCTTAATGCTACTAGGAAACTTGAGATTGTCAACAGCTAAGCATGTATCAGCATTTTAAGTGAGAAAGAATCTACATTGACTTTTCAGGGCACTTTTAACCGTCGTGATTCTTCTGGTGCTATACATAATAATTGCTGCTTGTTGTGGAGGCATCACCCTACCTTCTTGTAGATCTTGAGTTGCAGTTTTGATGGTCTTGAATTTCTGATGAAGTATGTTGTGGTCATTTGAAAGAGTCATGTTAATTATTTTGAAAGACAGCTTGGATGAATTATCTAATTTTCGGGTGTACATGGTGTATCTATTTGTCTACAAAGGGCGAAATACCAAATTAATGTTCATATGGTTGAGGCTTGTGGTACAATTGGTATATATGATATGGGAAGCCTGATGTTACATGCTACATTCCTATTAGATTTTGATTAGTCTAGATAAGAGTTGAGTTAAACTATCTTGTAAATAGTATTTGATTAGTCCACTTTTGATGTTTATACGTTTATTTTATTGTTATTTTTTAAACATAAGTTTAAGAGAAGAGATTTTTCCAAAAAATTTAAAAATTAGAAAGAATTTTTTCAAAAAATTTAAAGATAAGAGAGGTTTTTTAGAGATTTTTAAATTACAAAGGAGGCCTATGGCTTTTACCCTAAAACTAAAATAATTATTTGAATTAATCCAATATCATTTATGAACCTACATCTGTGATAAAACCTTTCAGATTTGTTATCAGTTATTTAAACGCCTTTCTTCTTTTAATGCCGTCGATTGGGGAGGTTGAAGTCAGTCATGCTTGTGCTTTCAAATTTTGATGTCTTTCGGAGTAACATAGACAGTGGAATTTGAGAAAGAATGTGTCATTGGCCATTTATTTCCCACTAGTTAAAAAATGTAGATTATTTTATTTTTCTTTTGTCACATGGAAAAGTGGTTGTTGTAAGTTGTAAGATAGAACTTGTTTGATGTCTTGTTTGACGGTAATGAACGGATTATAAGGAAGTATTATGTTTGGACATGTCGTGTGCTCTCGAATGGACCTCAAGTTATGGAATAAGCAAATTGTAAAAACAGTCCAGCAGATGGAATATTGGAATTGCTTATACTGTGTATGCGAATACCACCACACATTGTTATTCATATTTCTCAATACATTTATAATTACAACAAAGTAGGATTTGGTCACAAGGTGATGCAAGATTCTAGTCCTGCAGTGGTGGCTTTGTGGAGACTAAGTTGGCGGTTCATAAGTAAGTGTTGGTAGCTTCTCTATTGGCGGGGCATGCTTGCAGGAGAAACAAGCAAAGGATACATGTGAGGTGGCGAATCTGGAGGTTTTATGCAGCCGTTTGGGGCTTCATTACTGGTGGTGGCTTCACCGGATGGTGGTGTTATGTACCAGAGGTGGTGAATAAGGGGCTTTGGTCGGAGGCAAAGATGGAGTCACCTTGTAAACGAGTGGAGGCTGGTAAGTAATTTGCAGAGGTGGTACATTAGGTAGCTACTGGTAAGATGTTGAGGGTTTTACCTTAGAGAAGATAAAGGGGGGACTTGGCAATGCTGGGAATATAGCAGGAGGCAATTTATGATGTGGAGTAGGAGGCCATTTATGGATGGGTTTTGGAAATTTAAATGGAGGCCATTTATGGATCGGCTTCGGATATTTGAATGGTGGTGCTTCAGGTGGAGAAGTCACAGAGCCGGCCATAGGTGGGGGAGTAGTGCCTAAAGAAGCTGGAGGTATATGGTGCCACCACCACCACTGTTGGGCATAACTGTTAACCTTTTCTCCACCAACGCCATTCCGAGCATAATCACTTAGCAAGACCCAGATAAGCAAACAAAGAACTTTCTCCAGTACAATATTCATGGAGGAGGTGAAAATGGAACTGAACTACTGAACTTGGCATGTAAATAATTTATAGGCAATGGTAATGGCCACGTGAAGGGTTGCTGAAGTTCGTGTCAACACTAAACTAAGTCACTTTCTATATCCTGCTTATACTTGGACAAATGTCATTAGGCTCATTAAAACGTCTTTAATGGTGCAAGTCGTCAATTAATGTTTTTAACTAATTGCTTTTTCATAAAAACCTCACTTGATTTCAGCCTGCTGCCCTGTACTGTAACTCAGTCTGCATTCTCAAATCCTTCAAAAAGACCACCAATCTGGGTTACGGTGACAACAACCCTATATCATCCTCGTTTGGCATTTCCGTTCTTTTATCAACTCAAGTTTTACGTCTACCAAAAAAATATGAGAACTAGGTTGAAGAGGCTGGTGTTCTACTTTTCATGAGACTGCCTGCCTATTTCTATAAAACGATCTCATTAATGTTCAGAAACTGAAACTGTTACGTTGTGACTTGTGAAGATACAATCCGAGGCTCTTAATGATCCCATTTGAAAAGAAAAGTGTTGCATTTAATGATCAGTGAATAACAACAAAACAAAGTTGCTCTTCAACAGTGATCCAAAGCGAATAACTATGGCATTAATGGACATTTAAGTTGAGGTTTGAGGATTAGATAGAATGATCGAGCTAAAGTAATAACGATAATAGATTGAATTAAGTTGAATGGAATAAATTATATTTTTTGATTCAATCTTGTTCTAGTTAATTTATATTAGTTTAAAATTGATCTTAATAAATTAAAATAAAATGTCAATATTTTATTTATTAGAATCGAATGGTATTAACTTTTTTAAATTCAAATTTATATAAAATTTAGGGATAACATGTTCACAAGTTTCTAATATTTTAAGCTTTTAAAAATTTTAATTGAGTGACCAATCTTTTATAATTTTAACTTATTTTTAATTATGTGATATGCTTATTAAAAAGTCAACGTATTCAGTGCACAAGACTCTCTGCTTTGCGGGAGTCTAAGAAGAGTCATTGATATACGCAGCTTTATCATTATATTTTTACAAAGAGACTATTTATGTGACTCGAATCTACAACCTTTTGGTCACAAATAAGCAACTTTTATTAATTACTCAAAGGCTTTCACTCATGGTATATTTACTAAATGTTATGTAAATGTTTATTTATTAACTATATTAGCGAAAATTAATGTTTTAGAAAGTTGATCTCTCAATTAAAAAATTAACTCGATAATTCAATTGAAAAGTTTAATGATTTGGACATTGGATTAAAAAAACTCAAAAAGTTGAGTATTTTAGAATTAATCATTCCTAAAATTTAATCAATTCAAATTTAATTTTTTAACTTTATATTGTTTCTAATTTTTTATTCCTAATTTAAGTCCATACCATACAATGACATGTATTCTATATTATAAAATTTGTAAATACTTTGATTATAAGTTAATGTATTCGAAATTACATATGTATTAATTAAATTACAGTATATTCATTTATGATATGAAAGACTAATTTAATTGTGGTAATCATAAACGCCTCAAAATAATGATTATTGATGACTAAAATCTTCGATATTAGGCAATTGGGCTTTTTCACTTGACTATCACGGCCCGAAATGACAGAAAAAAAACCGGAAACTTAACTTTGATCTCCTTCTTAGTCCCACTAGTAAAAAGCTGTTTAAGAAAGTCCTCCATAACTTTGCTTTGAACAGCAGCCAAACGTAAAAGCACCCACCCTCCAGAATCCAGATTGATCGCAGTCAACATATATATAGCTACCAAAGTTCAGTTTTTTTTATTAGGGCTTTTCAAATTTCGAATTGGGAATCCATGAGGCCGATAAGGCTCCCGGAGCCTCCAGGCGCCACCACCACCGCCACGGGCGTTCCGGAGATCTTCGAAGCTGGCAATTACGGAGTCATACGCCGTGCCGTCGTCATCGGAAACGGTTCTTCCGCCGCCGAGAACCAGAGCCTCGGTTTGGTTCGCGCTCTCGGACTCTCCGATAAGCACGTCTTATACGTGAGTAGTATTTAAGAGTATGACCAAGTTCTTGTTAGGGTTCGGAGTTGTGATTATCTGTTTTATTTAAAATAAATGTGTGTATCTGTGTGCAGAGAGTTACGAGGCCAAGAGGAGGCATAAACGAGTGGTTACATTGGCTACCGGTTTATATGCATAAATTTTTGGATTACGTGGTAAGGAAAATGTACGGCTACTCCAGGCTGATGATCACTTCACGAGGGAAGCCGTTATTCAATTCTTCTTCGGAAAATGGGAGTTCTGGTGTTGGCTTGTCATCGATTTTAGAAGCTGACGTGAAGCAGATTGTGCGCATGGCTCGCGACACCTATGAAAAGTACTTCCTTTTGTATTTTATTTTTGTTGGAATTATTTTCCATGCCTAATGCTTTGAGATATAAGTCCACCAATTGGTCTTACAGTTTCTGTGCCTACCATTAGAGAGAAATGTCATCCTTTAACTTTTAAATCTGCAGGATATCGGCATAACCTAGTAGTATCGAATATCTTAAATGAATATTGGATTAAAAATTTCTTTTAAACCTGGAAAGAATTATGTTTTCTGCATAGTGCATGCACCTTTTTTTTTTTTTTTGAAAAATTGCACGGTCCTTTATTGCTGTGTAAGTTATAATCATCTTACCTTTTGCGTTTCATTTAACGAGGTCATTTTTATTGTTATGAATAAGCTTATTTTGTCTGGAAATATTAGCTGCATAAGGGTCTATAGATCTTCAATCCATTAACAAGTTTATAGCGTAGAACACAATGCTAAGCTGTGTTTACATAACCAACCATTCTAAAGCTTATGGTCTCTGCTTGAAAGGTTATAGGACAAGTAAAACGTCTATTGTTGTTTGGAGGTGAAAGACGATGGATGGTTAAGGTAGGCGAATTATAAAGGTGCCTTTATTGAAACTTCTTGTATTTACTATCAGGCAACACGCAGGAAGAATTTTCTTTAAAAATCCTTTGTAGTCCACCAACTGCATATTGATAATTAACAACCTAGATCTTCTATGTTTTTTTTCTTTTAAACCATTTACGTATTAGGAAAGAGAAAAGGATTATCCACTATATGTATTCATTCTAAACTTAACAGTCTTATGGTCTGCAACTCATGTGCTGCTGAATATCTCCAGGGATGGACCGTTATTGGTGATTGCCTCTGGTAGAGACACGATTTCTACTGCAAGCTCCATAAAACGTTTAGCTTCAGAAAATGTGTTCGTTGTCCAGGTTTGTAATTTATCTTTGTATCAAGTGTGTTTGGTGATTTTTTGTTTTGCTTTACATAATATTGTATTGAGATGGCTCTCTATGACAAATATTATGGTGGTTCAGTTTGCTTTTTGGTCATCATGATTCCTTAGTTTCAACAGATTGTTAGGGCGGCCGATATGTTTGAGCATAGCTTACTTTGTGTTTGTGTCAAAAGACTTGGTGAGCCTAGATCCTCCTGGTATTGAAATTTCTGTAAAGCAGGCCAGAGAACTTGTGTGTAGGTTGTTCAGTGGAATTATACTCTATATTATTCTTTTTCCTTCTTTTCTGCAAGTTTTGTGGCCAATTTGTTTCCTGGTAAGGTGTCTTATGGTACATTTATGTGATTTATAACGTATTACAGTGAGCAGTCCTTCACTGCTAGATACTTGTTTTCTGATTTTCAGAGCAATTTTGCTATTCAGTGGATCCACCACTTCAACATATGTCAATAAATCACCTTTTGCAGATCCATCTGAATGGCTTGTATGATTTGAAAATATATGATAGCTTTGAAAGTACTCTTTGGGTTTCAGAGTCTATGGTTGGCAAATTTGTGCATTTTTCACTTGGATATACATGACAATGCTACATCAGTTATTTGTGATTAGAGGCATGTTTTCTTTCTCGTATAAAGCATTCCTATGCTATATATACTACAGGATAGTTTTGTTCAAAGGGTGCCCTCTGTTCATATTACATATGTATTTGTTATACCACTCTTCTCTTTCCTTTGGTATTACAGATTCAACATCCAAGGTCAGATGTGCATAGATTTGACATGGTGATCACTCCTCGTCATGACTATTATCCTTTGACTCCACAAGGACAGGAGCAGGTTCCTCGGTTTCTAAGGAGGTGGATAACTCCACTTGAACCTCCAGACAAGCATGTGGTATGAATCCTGATTCCTTATGCTTATAAGATTCCTTTGGTTATGAAAGTTCATGTTATATCCGAGAATTTCTGACCAAATAAGAGCTTATTGTTGTTTATGATGGGAACTGTATTTTCAGGTCCTGACTTTGGGAGCTTTGCATCAAATTGATTTTACTACATTGCGTAGTGCAGCTAGTACATGGCATGATGAATTTGCACCACTGCCAAAGCCGTTACTGGTTGTTAACATTGGAGGCCCAACAAGTAATTATTCATGCTTTATCATCTCTACTGTTCTTTTGTCACTCTATGGGGTCACTTCAAAATTGCCAATAACCTTTCATTTTCGGTTTTGTTGGTCCCAGAATCCTTTTCTGTTGGACCAATTCTTGGAAATTTAACAATTGGTGCTATTATACTTCCACACTGTTTTAAACCCTTGAATAGTAGTAACATTTGACAGATTTTCCTCCTCTCTTGAACTGGGGATATTTCAAACGTGAGCATTGTTATTATATTTTGATGTGTTCAATTTTTATCACATACCTTGATACCTATTTTTTACCAATAAATGGAAGACATTAATATGCTGGTTTTTATTGAACTTTATAGTAATAACAGATCAACTTTCTTATAAATAGGTTTTAGTCATTCCTTTTCTTTTTGTTTGTTCATGACCTTTTGAGTTTCTTTTGCTGATATGCTCCTTTTCCAATAGGACGCTGTCGTTATGGACCAGACCTTGCGAGGAAATTAACTGCTTCACTGCTCAGTGTGCTTACAAGCTGTGGCAGCATCAGAATATCTTTCTCACCTAGGACACCTCAAAAGGTATAAAATACATATATATTATAGTTTGTCTGAATATATTCACCGATTATTTATCTGTCAATAACCCATTCAATCCAAAAGTTTAAGCTTAAGCTATTAGTGAGGCCTAGTACATGTTCCATATATTATCCTAACAGTAAGGTAAGCTGTGTTTGGCATTAATCATGTACTTTTTTTCCCATGTGTTTGACCCACAGGTTTCAAACATTATAGTCAGAGAATTAGCAGATAATAAAAAAGTTCACATCTGGGATGGTCAAGGTATCTGCTTTGATTGGCAGCTTCGTATTCAAGTTTGAGTGGAGCACAGTATTTACTGTTTTAAAATTCATACCTTTCAGAACCAAACCCATATAAGGGACATTTAGCTTGGGCAGATGCATTTGTTGTAACAGCAGATTCAGTTAGTATGTTAAGTGAGGCTTGTAGCACAGGGTATGCCTCCTTTATTTGATTCGTTAAGCATATCTATTGTATGCAGGTAGACTTTTCCTTTTTGATTCTAAAGAGGTTTAAATCATTTTTTCAGGAAACCTGTGTATGTCACGGGATCTGAGTATTGCACATGGAAGCTGTCTGACTTCCACAAATCTTTGAAGGAGCGAGGAGTGGTCCGGCCATTTACTGGATCTGAAGATGTAAGTAGACAGATAGATGTTCTTTGCAACACACGACACACACACACACACACGCACACACACACTCACACATATCTGTACATATATTAACTTTGCTGTTTCTAAGAGTTAGTGGGATGTGCGTTCTCTCTTCTGCTGAATTGGTACTGATCTCCATGTGCCAATTTCACGTGGATTGATACTTCATTTTAGAGTTCACATCTATCCTCTGATTAGAGTTGCCTGATTAGTTAATTGGAAAACCAGATATCATGTAGATAAGATCTCAATTTCGTGCAGGGCAACAAAAGTCTTATAGAGATTATGCATGGCCTCAAAAAGTTATAAAAATATAAGTTAGAGGATGAAGAATATCCTGAGGACATTGTTTACCAATTTCATGATCTCTTGTCTAGCAAACATACTGAGCATCGTAGCTCAGTGGATTTAATGTTGAGAAGGAAGAGCTTGAAGGTTACATTTCCACATTGATGGCTGATGATGAAAATTTTGAGGAGAATTGCAATATAATTCATGATGTTGTGGCTTGTAATAGCCTGTAGATGGTAGACTTGCAGAAAGTTTTATGAGACTTAATCTTGAGAATTAACAGTTGAAATTCATGCTCCATTAGATTGGGATTCTCAACTAGTCTGATGTATATCCTCAAATCGACATTGACTATGTGTATGGAAGTAAGAGGAAGTTGGTTGTTGTGAGATGTGTCATTGAAATCTCACTCTAGTCACTGATAACCTTCATGATGATGGGGATGATCTTTGTGAAATAGAAGAATTTTATAAAATTGATTGGCTTGCCGATTACATAACCTGGCTTTCTTCTTTGCTGAACATAATTCTAGTTAGATGGAAAGGTGGATATAGTCAGAGGTGATTATGAAAGGAATAGGTAAGGATTGAACATTACTTTATACACCCTAGCTTCCTGGATCAAATATCTAAATGATGGCATGTGTTTACATGCATCACTACAGGCTATACGAGTTAAACCATTGGATGCAGTGTCATTTGTATAATATATCATTGTGTGTTGCTCAATTTTTGTTGAGCTTGCGTGGTTATCATACTTAAGGGCTTAATTAATTTTTCTTTCAAGAAGTGGGTTCAAATGAGTGTTAAATCCAACAAAGGGCCCTTGTTACAATTTCGCATCAAGCTTTTGTGTTTTCCATTTATCCTTTTCGGAATCCATCTTTTCTCATATCTTTTGGTCAGTCTCTCTTATCATCAATTGTTTATTTGGTTATTGGCTGACCCCAAAATGATGTTATAGCTCACTAGATTGGCACATTAAAGCATTGTATTCTGTCATTCTTATTATTTTAGTTTATTTTAATCGATCATTATCCTCTAACCGTTGGATTTGTTCAAATTGCAACAGTTAAAGACAGCCAGTCAACACAACGTTGTTCATAAGAGCTGTCTTAAGAGGTTTAGGATTAGATTAAATGGAACGTTTAGGATTACATTAAAGGGATAGCAAGTAGACAATGATTGTGCCTCTTATAAAAGAAAGATATTGTTGTTGAATCTTTGCCTTGTACACATACTTGATAAAGTATAAGGGGTCCTCCTCAGGCATGAATTCATAATCTTTTATCCTTTGTTAATTGAACAGCTAGTTAAATTTTTGGAGTCCAATCATTTAATTGAATGGGTGTTGTGTTCTTGTTTCAGATCTCTGAGATCTGGAGCTACCCTCCACTGAATGACACTGCAGAAGCTGCTTGTCAGCTACACGAAGCTCTTGCTCAGCGTGGATTGATACTTCGGCCATAGTATCGTTTATACTTACTCATTGTTGTAAACAAATTCTTTATTTTTTTCTGTTAAATGCTAGTTTCATCCAATGGCACGTATAGGAATGGCAACAACACGCATACGTTTTCTTCTCTTTTTCTTTGGGGATAAATAAAGGTTAGCTCACTCAGCGCGGCTTGTAACATAGCAAGAGTGGCAGGCATTGTTTTTGCTTTTTGGGTACTGACATACAGCTGAGATTATGAAAAAGGTTTCGTCTTGAAAGTGGTATGTGATCTTCAGACCTGCAAGCAAGTCAAGTCAATGAAATTTGACAGGTTGCCGATTTTTGTCTCTGATTTTGGTTTGTTTCTGTTTCCATGTCTCAAAACTCAAACCACTTCTCATTTGTAACGAAAATAGGCAAAGCTTATATTCCATTGGTCTTCGAAGGCTGTCTTTAAGAATTCAGAAGTGCTTGAATTGTCAGAATCAATTTATGTTTGATAGTTGTAATGAATTGCTTTTATTATACTTTACATATTACTTGTAATATTCGAGTGATAGTAATTTAGAGTTGTAAGGCCAACGTCCAACCTTACATTTTCTTGTGCGAAGGTGTGATTTTATTTTCCGAAGAAAGGGTTCACCAATAAAGGTTTATAAGTTCTTTATACCCTTATTGATGCGGTGAAGAAAATCGTGCAATACAGAAATTCTGGCGCACTCGCTTTATTTAATATATTCTTTTATACGTATACAATTTCTGCACAAAATGTTGATTTTTGGTATGAACTTATGAAATGTAATATAATATTGTAATCTAGACGACGTACAATTGTGCGCTATAAATACATACATTGTAAAACTCTTTTATATGACAACGCAGGTAGCATTTTCATGCTATATGTGTACGTTTTATGTTTCTTAAGTCTGAGCATATTTAAGTCAAAATTTGAACGGATTATTATTATAATCAGGACAATATTTCATTTTTCCTGTGCAGACAAATAGAATTACTCGTATCTATTTTTACTGATAGTCAACTCTTTATTTATATTTTGAACTCTAATTTTTTGAATTTTTTCCATTCTGATCTTATAATTTTAGACTGTAAAGATATTTTATACGCTAGGGACAATATTTCTGTTTCTTAAATTAGGTGCTCAGAAAATAGGAGAGCCCACTCTCTTGCTAGAGCGTCTATTCTCTATAATCACTTTCAAGTTTAGGATGATATTTCTGAATGTGTCATTATTCTTCGAAAGAATAGCTATTATCTCGTTTATAAAATAAAAAAACTATGGTTACTCGGTGCACTAGGGCTGTTCGTAGAAAAGATGACTTCCATGATTATACTCCAAAACCCGACCATGTCCTGGCACAATTAATCGCGATCTAGAAGGCAATTCTTCGATGCAAATTCATGGAAGTGGAGCAAGTATAGCTTTTGGCAACCACTCCTTCATTACGTGATCCAAGCACCAAATAAACTTCTCAATTCATTTTAACCAACTAATCCATTAAAAGTTGAACATCTTATCTGCAATTGCAATATTGCTATATATGTCACATCATTACCCTTGACATCTCATAATCGATTATTTCAACTAAAATCTTTCTGGTGGCAAATAGATCTTTCACTAGTAGTGTATTTTCGCTATGCAGTCTGAAAAAGGTGGTGAAGCAACAATTTCCATTGACGAACCAAAGACTGATGCTAAAGAAAAAGGGATTGCTCCTGTTCCTGCTACTGCTCCTGCTCCTGCTCCTGTTGTAGCATCAAAAAAGGCTGCTCAACAGCCACGAGGAGGATGGAGAAAAGGATTAGCCATTTTCGACTTTGTTCTGCGACTGTGTGCGATTACAGCAAGTTTAGCTGCCACTGCTGTCATGGCCACCACTCAAGAGACTCTTCCCTTCTTCACTCAGTTCTTCCAGTTCCAGGCTCAGTACAATGACCTACCTACTTTAACGTATGCGTGCTACCATAAGTTCATACATAAAATTGTTTCCATTTTGCAGTTCAACATAAGAATGTGAACGAAAATTTCATACAAGGACACACACCACATACACACGCATATGTAAATATACTTGTTCCGTGCAGGTATTTTGTGATAGCCTATGCCATAGCTAGTGGATATCTTGTTCTCTCATTGCCCTTCTCTATAGTCTGTATAATTCGGCCTCAATCTCCAGGACCAAGACTCCTCCTTATCGTCTTTGACACTGTAAGTAAAAGACATGCTTTAATACATTTAACAGAGCCAATATTAATTAATGAATATAATTAAGAGTCTTCTCCGGTTTGTACCAGAATATATTAAGCCACTTTGTCTAGCTTATTACGTGTGATGCAGGTAGTGACGACTCTGACGATATCAGCTGCTTCTGCAGCTGCTGATACAGTCTACCTGGCTCACAATGGTAATTCTAGCGCCAACTGGAATGCGATTTGTCAGCAGTTCAACGACTTTTGCCATCAGACCAGCATCGCTGTGGTGGCTTCCTTCATAGCTTCACTCATGTTCGCAATTCTGATCATTCTCTCCGCTTTCGCTCTTAAAAGGAATTGACAAGAAGCTTACTCATTTTCCGTACGGGTTTCGACCTACCTTATCCTTGTTTTGTTTGCATGTCAATAAGATACTATGGAAGCGAAAACGAAAAAGAGAGCGGAGTTCAGCTGTCTGTGTATGTATGTGTGAGTATAGCTTCATTTACCTACTTTGTAGTGTTTTCTTTTTCTTTGTTACACTTTGAAGTTTGAAGTGCACTTGGAGTTTATGAAAATCAAGTGTGTGCTTCCTTCCTCTTGCAATTTTCAATCAAGACCGTACTTGCGTCACTCCGTTTTTACTTTTTAGTATGTATATATATAATTTTAAAATGTGAGTTTTGTAACAATTAGGTTGAAACTTGTCCGACGTTGATAAATAATTTCAATTTCTTTTTAAATTTTAAATAATAAACAATGTATGAATATTTTTAAAATATGAAATATTTTAAAATTAAAAATTAAAGAATTTATAAAATATTGACATATATTTTAAGTATTATTCTACTACACCAAGCCAACCTTACTCTAAAATGTTAGATATAAGAGTAGCACAATTATAAAATAACTTGAGAGACCAAAGGAAAGTTTGGAGAAGGTTTCCTAATAAATCTTGTTTTTGAATGATGGATGTAAGATGTAGGATATATGATGTTTACAAATGAAGCCTCTAAAGCTATTTACAGGCTTACATCCTGTAAATGGATAGCTATGATTTATTTGATCTAATGACTTTCATTGATTCTCTAGAATATTCTATACTATTCTATAAACTTATATATCATTTACAATAATCTACATTATTCTATAATGTTCTATAATGTTCCATAAGTTTCCACAAGCTTTTATAAGATTCCACCACGTTTTAGAAGCTTCCAAGGTCTTCCATAAGATTCCACATGATTTTAGAAGTTTCTAGAATCTTCTTTCCTCTTAGAATTTTGAGGAGAATTTTAAAAGATTCTTGGGGTAAACATCTTCATGTGGACTTTGAAACATATAGAACGTGACATTCTCCCCACTCATCTGGTGTCGTCCTCGACGCATCCTCCTTATGTTCTTTGATCTTGACTTTATGGTTCCACAACTTGAGATTATGTTCCTCGCTTGCTTCGCTATTAGGTAACCTCTTCCATTTAACAAAGTAGTCAACATAACTCAGATGATTACCTCTCCTTAGTATAACAAGATGCGCTAATCTCTCTTCAACTTCTTTTTCGGGCATCATAGTGATGACGGTAGGGGCTCTCTTTGATTCACCCTTTCTAGGCTTGTCTTCATCTTCATCGTCAGGTTTAAGAAGACTCACGTGAAACACGAAGTGTATAGATGAGAGGGCAATGTTAAACAGTAGGTAAGTTTTTCAATTTACTTCTCTGTAGGGAAGGTCCCTTGTAACGCCTCACTAGTCCTTTATGCACCTTCACAAATCTTCAACTTTGGTGAGGGAGAAGTTTCATCAGAACGAGGTCTCACTTCATTCAACTCTAAGTGCCTCCACTTAGCATCAACCCACTTCTTCATTCTCTTCGTGACCTTTGTTAAGTGTGCTCATGCCATAACATTTTTCTTGTGCCATCCTTTGTTGAACTTAAATGCAGTAAGACTTAAACCTTTCTATGTGACTATAAAAGTGTGTGGACTTATTGGTTGTTGGCAGTTGTAATTTCAAATGGGCTAGCTCTTGTCGACTCACTCTTTTGCAAGTTGCATAAAAATTGTTTAACATCAAGCTACTTTGCCCAATCACTTTGATTGGCATCCACATAATGCCTCATGTGCAACTTTAACCGTGTGTTCACTCTCTCTGTTTGCTCATTCATCTAGGGAGTGAAAACTAGTGGAGAAGTTGAGTCTAAACCTCATTAGCTTAAATAACTCTATCCAAAATCTCCCTGTGAAGCAAGTATCTTGATCACTCATAATTGTCTTTGAAATATCTCAATACTTTACCACATGCTTGAAAAATAAGAAAAAAAATATCTTCATTTGCGAATCTTGATCACTCATAATTGTCTTTGAAATATCTCAATACTTTACCACATGCTTGAAAAATAAGAAAGCAATATCTTCAGTTGCGAATTTCACTGGTATAGGAATGAAAATATCATATTTGCTAAACTGATCTATCACTACCATGATGTTACCACATCGACATGTAATGAAATCTATAGTGATTCTCACCCATGGCTTTTTTGGAATAGGTAATGGCTTTAGTAAACTAGCCGATCGGCATTGATCTATCTTGTCTTATTGGCATACAAGATATGTCCTTACATAAAGCTCGATGTCATCATGCATTTGGAGCTAATAATATATGCGCTCCATAAGAGCCAATGTGTGAGTTACTCCAGGATGTCCTGCCCATTTGGAGTCATGACACTCCCTAATAATCTCCTTTCACAACCCTTGCTATTTAGGCACATAAATCCTATCGCCTTTAGTGATAAGCCTACTATTTTGAAGCCAAAATTGTCATGTCTCCCTATTCCTAGCTAACTCGACTAAACTCTTGGCTTCTAATTATGCTTAAATCCCTCCTTTATTGGGTCAACTAGAAAAATTTTAGACTTATAATGGAGGCAAGCTCCCCCTTTCTACTAAGGGCATCAGTAGCCAAGTTGGCCTTTTCAAGTTTGTACTTCATTATATAGTCGAACTCAACTAAGAAGGCTTGCCATCTAACTTGTTTTGGTGTCAGCTTTTTTGTGTGAGGAAATAACTAGTGATAACATTATTTGTCTTTACTGCGAACTTGGACCCTAATAAGTAATGTCTCTAAATCCGCAAACAATGCACCACTACAGTGATCTCCTTCTCTTAAACAGTGTAATGACATTTGACATCACTTAGGTTATAACTCTCGTAAGCAATTAGATGTTTATCCTACATCAAAACACCACCAAGTGCAAAATCTAAGGCATCAATATGTACCTCATATGGCTCAGTAAAAATGGGAAGTGATAACATTAGTTGTTCTGTCACCATCTTCTTCAGGGTCTCAAATGCCTTCTCGCACCTTGCATCCCAATTCCACACTTTATTCTTCTTCAATAGATTGATGAGTGGATAAGCGAGGGAAGAATAACCTTTGATGAACTTCCGATGGTAGTTAACGAGACCAAGGAAAGCAATTCTAATACATTCTTTAGTGGTTTCCGATCATAAATAGCTTGCACCTTCAATTTGTCTATTTGTAGCTTGCCTCATCCAATAATGTGCACCAAAAACATGACTTTGTATTGTGTGAAAGTCTATTTTTACTATTTTAAATACAACTCATTTTCCCTTAAGACTTAAAAAACTAGTCATAAGTGCATAACATGCTCTCTAATGTTTTACTATACACCACAATATCATCCAAGTATAGCCATATAAATTTATCCAATAAGGATTGTAACACCTAATTCATGAGGGTGAAATCTGTGATGGGTGCATTAGTAAATCCAAAAGGTATTATTAAAAATTCAAACTAACTATACCTCTTAATATAAGTAATCTTTGGTACTTCTCCCTCTATAATTCTCACTTGATAGTATCCCGATCTTAAATCAAGCTTGGTAAGCTATCTCTCTTTATCAAGTTTTTCAAACAAGTCAGCAATGAATAGAAGGAGATACTTTTTCTTCACAATGATATTATTAAATACCCAATAATCAATCAAAACTAAAGAGAACCATCGTGCTTCTTTTCGAAAAGCACATATGCATCATGTAGAGTTTTTGAAAGTTGGATATAGCCTGCATCCAGATCCTTAAGTTGCTTCCTTAACTCCTCAAGTTTGGGAGGTGCCATACGATAAGGTACTGTAATAGGTAGGGTAGCGCCTTGTACCAACCTTGTAACACCCCACTCCCGCAAGACCCGAACCCGACATCGACGGTGATATCCAGGTCCGTACCCCGCAAGGGTGGCGTGCTACATCACTCAATAGAACACTCGGTATAACATTTTTTTCTTCTCTTTATTTATATATGTTTATTTTGAACTGTTCATTAATGCAGCATAAGCAGTAAGAAACCTAAGCCCATGTTCAGAATTAATCATTTTCAGTTATTACAGCCATCCAATAATAATTTATAATCAGTCAATGTGTAAAACAGTACAATCACAATGGGCTCGTTATAAATACAAAGCATTGTTCCACAATGATTTCGAAATACAATATGATAAGACACTAATGCAGACACGGACTGATCCCGACCTCTATCCTTCA
>JANTPM010000008.1:7918746-7932014 GCA_025434745.1 Erythroxylum divaricatum
GGTCTGTTATCTCCTGGAAACCGGGAATAGCAGCAGCAGCAGACGCAAGGGCAAGGCAACTAAATGAGATGTGGCTTTGGCATCTTCGTCAATTTTCGAGTTAGGGCAGAAAAGGGGAAAAAGAAAAAGAAAGGGTTACCTGGTCTAATTCACTAGATGGTTTCCAGAACTTTTTGTGTTATCCAGTATCCAAAATTAATCAATAAGATAGCAATGACTCTGAACAAGCTACTTGTCAAGTAGATAATTGCGAGTCTTTACATCTTCTGCGCTCTCATCTACCCATTTTAGCATTATCTTCTGGTTGAAAAGGAAAGGAGTTTGTAGAGCTGTTTTAATGTAATCCAAGTCAGGATTTTTTTGGTGCTGACGGATGCTAGTTATGGCGAAAGGCATCAAAATACAAATTTTCCAGGGATTAAATAAAATATTAAACTGGTTGCAGCTGCGGAGTTTTAACATACAAAGTCTAGTATGATAATATTTGCATATCCATCCAGTTAACACTCGATCGTCTACTCGTTATTTTCTTTTATTTACTAGAAAAGAAAAAGGGGGAAAAAAGGGTTTTCAGATTTGTTCGTCGCCTCGCCGTCGTCTTTTGCTGTGGACTCCTCGTCTTTATCAACAAACCCTTTTTGGGTCAGTTTTGTGCGCCTTAAATGAAATAATATCAATTGATTAGTTAATGAGTTTATAATTTGGTTAGGTTTTTGATTCCGATGTCTTCGTGTTTGTGTTATAGTGCTTCGTTCTGTTGCTGTTGAAATTCATGTAGCTCTCTTGCCAATTACTTTTAATTCTTGCAAGAACAACAGGTTTGTACAATGTATAACATATGGGGCAGCTCCGCAATATTTTTGGGATTGGGTCTCTACCGTTGGGCCAAAAGACGACTCCTTTTAAGGGTTGTGTTCAACTTTGAAGTACCCTAGAATCTATACAACTTGTTTCCTTCTGTTCTATAGTTACGAGGCTTCTGCTGGTGCAGTTTTGAATACCCAGAGGATCACAATTGTTTTAGTTGATCTTTCTTTCTAGTTCGAATTAAACTGTGTTGCTTCCAAGATGTTGCGTTATTTTCTTTTTGTTTTTCATTAATTGAGAGAAGGGATCAACCAAGGAAATAAGAGTTCTTGATCTAGTGCTTTATCAGCCTATTAAAATCAAATCAGGTAAGCAGCCAGGATCTGAACACGAAACTTGTATTAGCATCATATCACATTGTTTAGAGAAATGTTTACGAGTATGTACTTAAAGAGTCTACAGTTGTAACATATTACAGCCTTGTAGTGTCTTAATTCCTGTTAATAAGGTCATTGCAATTGATGCAAGGGTATAATGGCGGCCTTTATTTGTAAGATGTTTCTCAAGAGCAATTCCACATCTTATCGCATGTTCTTTAACAGAGGATTTGCCTCTACCCTATTCGTCAAAGGTATCTTATCTCTCACGATTCTTTGGTTTCTAGAATTCCCCTTTTCTCCCCTTCCTAATGCAAATGAATGTTGAAAATGTTTTTTATTTCTTTGTTAAAACACTTTTTAAGGAGTTTCGCCTGCAGGTATATCGTTTTCCAGCACAGAGCAGTCAATAGCAGAGGCGTTTTCGAAGTATGGCAAAGTCGTACAAGGTTGTACTAGAAAAGAACAGTTTTTTTTTTCCCCTTAATTTCGTTATGTTTATACTGGTTTTCTTCTCATTCTCTTGGTTTCAGTTGAGATAATAATGAATAAAACACTAAACAGACCCAAAGGTCTCGCATACGTGACGTTCTACCAAGAAGATGAAGCACAGAGAGCCTTAGCAGAGATGAACGGAGAGGTAAAGACTGCAGTCCTATGTGGAATTTGAGTGAAATGGTTAAAATGATAAATAACGATGGGATTGATGTATTGTTTGGCAGCTCGTTGATGGACGCGTTGTCTTTGTAGATAATGTTAGGCCGATTGGGCATTCAACGAGGAAGAGAAGAAAGGATTAGGAACAATGAGTCCGGCTTATAAACAATTATTCATGTTTACTTTAGTTCGACTCTTATCAGACTTTTTTTTTTGGGTTGAGAAAACACCCATTTCGTACACAATTATATAATTGGAGAATGAAAGGGCACAAAGCTAAGCGGCATGATTCTGTCTACAAATGATCCTTTGCGACCAAAACGTGGCACATTTATGAATTATCTTATCAAAATCTCTCTTGTAAGCTGAATCTAGGTAAAATGGTCCTCATCTTACATATCAAATTACAAAAAATATCTTACAAGGACCAAAACTTTGAGCAAGTTTTCATGATTCTCAGCTAAACCAAATTTATACTGTAACTAACTTTGCGTGAGCACTGGTTCTAAGCTACATGACAAACCCTCGTGACAATGAAAAAGATAAGTGGTTCACCAATCTGGCTTCAATCATCAGGCTGTTTTCACCTTGCGTGAGGGAGGCCGGCGAAATAAGCTTATCAGATCATCAAGACCCTGTTTGGCAGCATAATTATAACCGTGAAATTAATTTTTTTTAACTCAAGCAGCATAAGAAAGAATATGAGAACATAAGTTAGTAAAAGAAAATGTATCCACATTCTGTGCTAGATATAAGAAAGAGTGAATACCCTTGTTGTAATGACAAGAAAACTGAAAAGCATTATCAAATATGATCCCAGCACAAGAAGCAAGAGCAAGTCAAATGTTACACTTGCGACCTGTAAAACAAATTCAAGCTGATCATTGTTACTCCAGCCAGTAGCAGTAGTAAAGCCAAATAGCTCATTAGATCATACACACTGACAATATACGATATGATATATTCCGCAAGAAAACGTTTCAAGATAAGAAAAGCATGCCTTCAGATAATCAATAACAGTTGATCGCATTTAGGTTTCAGGTAGAACAAAACGCTAACTTTAGTCATAATACAAGCACAGGAAAAGAAGAAAAACCACAAAAGAAAACATCTAGCTTCTACAGCTTAAAATATTTTCAGCGTGGATGAAAAGACGTCAGGATGGATACAATCACACAAATATATCTCCCTAAAATACATCAAACACTTTTCTAGCCATCTTTTTGTTCCGCCCTTAGCCTCTCTTCTACAAAAGTATAAACAGAACAATAATATAAAGGAGACATTTAAGGTCCAATAACTAGTATTGGTGAATTAGAAGACAAAGCAGCAGAGCTTGAAAGATTGAGCTTGCATATTGCTACTTTATCCTCTCTCTTTTTTTGATAGCTGAACTAGTGATTACAATTCCTACAACAATTGGTAGTTCACGAGTGATTGAATTTTAGTTTTTTTGGATGCCAGCTACAATCTTTTGACCCAGAAACTAAATTCTTTCGGCCTAAATTTGATTACCTACTCCAATAATGCAATAATAAAAGACTGACCTTAATTTGGATTATGCTAACCTTGAAAATTTTCTGTTTCTTTGATAAATTTCATCTATTTAACCTTACCTGTCCTTCACAAAGAAACTCTATCTACTGCAAATTTTCCAATTGCCACCCGTACAGCGAATCATAAAACATTAAAATAATAGGATACACAAAAGCATTATTTGGCATTACAAAAAAAAAAACAACCAGAAACCCATCAGTAAACAAAAATTAAAAATGCGATAACCATGTTATTGTGAGACGATAAGAGATGTAACAAAAGTAATAACCTGATAAACATGCAGTTTAGCTCTGGTTGAATCGTAGAATGTAAACATCCCGTCAAGCAACTCATGTTGGACATCTACTTCATGTGTATGATCCGCTATTTCCTGTAAATGAATAGAGTAAGGAATGTGGATGTACATCATAAAGCCAGAATATATAATAAAATATACGTTTTCCAAAGCTTTTTCTATTAGGTAAGCTACATCCTGATAGGATATAAATACTCAAATATTGTGTATGATATCAACACTTTGTCATAGTGTTATTGCAGCTTCGCTTAAGATGTAAGTCCTCATCTCAATCCCAGCCTCTTACCCACAAGTGCTACCAAAGTATAGCATTCGGACCATGTACTTTCAGTATAGTGTTGGCTCAATTTCTATTCCTAGTATAGCCTTGGCACACGAAAAACCATATTCCATCTCAAAGAGGTTATTGAAAAGAAATTCAAGCTTAATCACTTAACCATGAAATTTTGGATTCAAGACAAGAAATTATAACTGTACGTACATTCATTAAAATCCTAACATACTGTGTCCACAGCACTACAAAAATTCTAGGTAGGATATTTAGGTGAAAACCAACGTTGCTGACAAAAAATCCGGAAGAAAGAGCATCACAAAAGTAATTAGCAGCTGAATGAGGTGTGAAGGATCAACCTTTTCCAATGCCATGATAAAAGGATCATTCTTCGACAGAAAAGGTGCCACTCGAGGTGTTCGGGACAAAAGATCCAACCATGATCTTATGTAAGAAGGACTGACAGCCAAGCTACTGTCATCAGCAAAGATTTCAATGTTCTTCCCTTGGTGACCATAGATATGCCTCTGGACAATTTAAGAACAAGGACATATTAGAGAACAACATTATGATTCAATAAAAGGTAGTATCCTTGTGGGGTATATCATTTACAAAACTTGATGGAAATTCTTTCGATGGTTAGGCCACAACATATAAAGGAAAGCCTAGAGGGTAATCCAGTTCAGGTACTAACAAAAGTCTTTTTATCCCTACAGTTTGGAAGTTTGACAATGGAGTACTAAACATGGAACCAACTGATATGGGGCTCACGAGCAGACGAGTTAAATGATTTTTCTTTGATTAAGAATTTCCAGGAATGACTTATAAATGAAATTTAAAATCTAGCAATGGTGGAAAGCTGCAATAATCTCACACACACAGATGCACATAGACCAAAAAAGGCATTAATTAACAGGATTGGTTAAAAAACACAAAAAAATGCATCCACGTATTGAAACCAGTCAGAGGCATGTTAAACTTACAGCAATACTCTCAGCAACTAATTTGATACTCTTGATAATAGCAGTTTCATTAACAAAGATTCTGCACAAAAACAAGATATATTAATATAAAAATGAAAGTTACAGCCCAAAGACATTAAGGTTCAAGTAAAGAAATAGAACCTGCTATCAGAAAGACCTCCTGTGCTCTCTAACAATTCAGGTGCAACAGCAAGTTGAGAAAGGGTGGCAGCAGTGACCCTTAACCTGGAAAATTGTTCATGTTCCCAAGCTACCTACAACGGATCATCAGATATATCACCTTGCTTAAGTGAAAAAAAAGCATACTATGCTAGTGTCCATTAAATCAATAGTATAATATAATTCCAAAATAATTTTGAGAAACCATTCTGCGCCCCATCAAACTGAAAAAGGCCTTTGGTTAAAGGCCAAAGTTGAAACAAGGTTGAAGTAGAATTTTGTAAGTTTGCAAGTTTGCAATCAGCATAATTTTATGAAGTTGTCACAAAATTCCAAAGGCCACATTGGAGAAAGCATATTTTGGAGTTTACAAAATTTTCATATTTGTAACCAAGGTTTTCACGTCCAATATGCAAGTCTCCAAGAATAAGGGCTCAACTGCAAGTAATTCAATCTAATGGGGTTGACTAGTTAATCAAGAAGTGTTGTGCAGCTTTTCTGAAGTTATATCTCCAATCATAAGTTGTAATTCAAACTATATGAAAACAGGCAGAAATGAACTTTTCTAAGGAGTAGAACAAAACTGCGATCGACCAGTTGCGCTTTTATAGACTAGTCAGTCAAAAGGTTTCCATTCTATTTTGAACCATCATAACAGATTTTCAGCTGATTATGCATTATATTTATCAATCAATGCTCATAGTTGACATTTGCAAGATGAATATTATTAATTTAAGAAAGATACAGCAAGTCGTATTATTACATATTTGGCTCAATAAGGAGCCAGTCCAAGTGAGCATCATGGAGTCATTATTAGAGTGGGAACGGGCCAGGCTAGATCCAAGCTGCCAATACCCAGGCACTCCAAAGCCCGATCAGGCCGGGTCAAAACAACAAATCTGGGAAAAACAATGCTGATGGACAAGCCCTTCTAAGCCCAAACCCAGCATGAAGCCTTGATTATCTCGGGCTTGCCTCTTTGACTTTAAGCCAGGTAGGACCTGGTCGGGCTCAAATTGCCATCCCTAGTCATTATTATGGAAGAATTGGTAAAAAGAGAACATAGCTACTTGAAGAACTTAAACGATCAATAACAAACATACTCCCAAACCCAGGCACTCCAAAGCCTGATCAGGCTGGGTCAAAACAACAGATCTGGGAAAAACAAAGCTGATGGATCAGCCCTTCTATGCCCAAACCCAGCATGAAGCCCGATCATCTTGGGCTTGGCCCTTTCACCTTGAGCCAGGCAGGACCTGGTCAGGCTCAAATTGCTATCCCTAGTCATTATTATGGAAGAATTGGTAAAAAGAGAACATACCTACTTGAAGAACTTAAATGGCAAAAATAGAACATAGCTATTTGAAGAACTTAAATGGTCAATAACAAACATACCCCAAACCATTGAGACTACAATATTTTGAAAAGTATATAGCAATACTCAGTCTTTCCTTCAAAATAATGCGGATGTTTTAATCTTGCAGTCTCACCAAGGGGAAAAAAAAATACTAACGAAAATGCAATGACAAGTGTGAAATCAAACAAAATCATATTATTAAAAGAAAACCACTGATAGCACAATAAAAAGAAACAGGAGTTTCAGAAGGGAAAAGTTAAGTGATACAACCTGCAAAAGGAGTTTTATAGAATGCATTTTGGACCCATACTTTGATCACAAGATTGAATCTAAGTCCTAGTAAACAATACATGCACCTAGCTTTAAGGTAAAGCTTGTAAACCACATTGTGTGGATTCAGTTTCAATAATCCTAAAGGTAACTAGCAATAATGTCTTTATAGTAAATCAAGTTCCCACAGAAATGTACTTGCATGGAGAAAGAAGTTATAACTCAAAACATTTATGTCAATTTTCAGTTTCAGCTTTAAATAGTAATATCTCCTTAACTAATAACACAAACTACCAAGGTTCAACCAGAAAGTAAAGATTCTTTTCTTCATTACTCTGTATGGTCTCAACTTTCAAGAAACTCAACTTACTCGAGGATTTGAAATATTGATTTTCTTGTGTTTCAGACCAACTTCAAGGCCCAGCTCTTCTGCAACAGCAGAGAAGCCCTACAGAAGGTTGCATGTCAAACCACGAAACAAGCAGCTGTCCCAATAGAAAAGTAGAACTCTGACTCATTGGAGATAACATTTGCTTACTTCCAAAATTTGCTTAATATAAGCATTCTCAGGGGGTTTAGACACGTGAATCCACAAATTGCTATCCCATGACCCAATGCTATTTAAGCAAATAGCATAGTCAATGCTCTCACGTAAACGTTGATCAAGGCTCCTAAGCCACTGATCAAAACAAAAACGGCAAGAATTAGTGCACCAAAATTACACAAGTAGGAACCTAATTGACTCTATAAAACAATACCAAGAAAAAATAACAAAAATATTCTGCCAATGAGAGTTTGATACCTTATGAGTTCCATTGTGGTTATAAGGCCCTCCAGATGTTAGCCCAAAAAGTAAATTATATCTTCCTCTTGTCCTTGGATTGGAATAAAGATGAGAAAACAATCTAGCAATTTCAAGAAGGGCCACAACTCCACTTCCATTGCTGTCACCACCAACTGATAAGGCCTACATGTATGACTATTTTGATATCATTCTGCATGTAGCCAAATTAATATACTTGTAAGATTAACTAAATCACATACAGGAGCACTCCCGAATGTATCATATGATGCTACAATAGCAATGGTTGGAAGTTGATTTGGATCTCCATCTGCTTTTGATCCCCGCAACCAACCCTGCCACAATCCAAAATAATTATTTAGATCACAAACAACTAGCATGAACATCATAGACTTAGCAACTTAGCAAGACTATACTAAGTTATGCACAATGGATTAGGACATTAAGCTAATATTAGGTGATTGATAAATGCTACAATTTCAATCACAAATATCATTTTTAAATCAAGACTAGATAGTGTACCATAATTATGAACTCTAAATATTGCAGGAAAGTTAAAAACATCTGGGCTAAATACATTTTACATATTGAAGTAGATGAGAAGATTGTTCTCTCAACTTTTGCAAATATATTTAAATGTTTAATGCTCCATCCTACACTCTTTTGCAATTTGGACCATCAATATTTGATCATTTGTCCTGGTTATACAGTTTATCAAGGACAGCTACATTCACATGATCCATGAATAAAAATCCTAATTACATAATTAGATATGTTTTTGCCTGTAGAATGATATCTTATGTCCTAGTTTAAGATTACCATGGATGATACTGGACGTCAAAAGAGAGATCAAATCTACAAACAGTTCAATGATGTGTGTTGCGATTCAGATGGTCAAAAAAGCAAAATGGATAACTAGGCAGTGCCACAACAGTGTAAGAAAAGGGCGAAAGCTAGAGAACAGAATAAAAAGAAATCAGAAAAGCAAAATGGATAACTAGGCAGTGCCACAACAGTGTAAGAAAAGGGCGAAAGCTATAGAACATAATAAAAAGAAAGTGTTGCTTCAACATAAAACAGGTCTTCACTAGCAAAAATGAGCTAAATCTAGCATGGTTATTACCGTCACAGTGGTGATATTTGGTAAACAACGATCAAGAAGACTAACAAGGTTATTTTCGTTCAATAAGATTATAGGTAACACCTGAAAAAAGACATAAGGTGTAAGATAACCTGGATGTTGGTGATTGTAGGAGACACCACTTTCCTTGGTTCTGGAACAGAGACAACAAGCTTGTACCTGACGTATTTCAAAGCGAAGATGGCACAACATTACTCAATGGTTAACAACAAAGAAAGCAACAAATATTGAACATAATCGTTGACAATTCAGTTTCAAGGTATGAAAGATGAGATTCAGAAACAGGTAAAGAAAAGGAGTACAGCAGATAAAAGCATTGAGCAATTGCTTCTTACTTTCAAAATATGTGACAAAAAGTAGTTTATGGTCGACAAGGTACATTTACAAAAGTTGAGCAAAAGGGGAAACAATTAAAAAGCTGCTAACATCGTGGAGCCTGTATAGACCACATAAACAAAAAAACGACAATTAACATACTGATCATCCCAGATCATGATCTTTTTATATCGAACTTTTCACAATGGGCATCGAACTGTATTCCCCTTCAGAATCTAATACATCATTCCTCGATGCCATCCATCAATTAGAATAAGCACCCATCTCCCGGATTCTAGATAAGGATTTAAATGACATCCCCTCCGTAAATATTTCCATTCATAATCAGAGTGCTAACCATGCTAATTTCATTTTACCTTCTTACCAAATACCTGAATCTTCTAATTATACTGTATACTGCCCCCACCCTTGCCTAGGATGTTTAGAAGAATAGAGGAAATGCTTTCACTTAGATATTAAGGTTCAAGGGTCAAAACAATGAAGATCAATTGAAGAGTATTCATAATGATAATAGCAATTTGGCACGATCTAATAATAGTTAAATAAATTAATTAAGATAACTACAAATAGAATTATAATTTTCATCAGTCAGGGAATTACAATTAACATAGTAAAGTTGAAATATTTACCCACATTAAATTTGACAATTTAATTACATATGATTGAGATAACCAGAGAATATTTATATAAGGATCAAAGTTTCTTTGAAAGGAGTAAACAATAACATAGAAATTCAAGGTAATAACACTGCTACATATTGTTCCTACTAACCCGCCGGTAGTTGCAGTTGCAGGTTGACTACTAACATCATTCCTCTTGACATCAGCCAACACAGCTTCAATGTCATCATTTTCAAAAGCAAAATATACAGGATACTGCACAAAAAGAATGATATAAGAACTAATTTTATCAATATAGATTGTAAATATCAAAGAAGTCAAATGAAGAAAAATGACAGGCATTTGAAGCTGAAGTAAGAAAAGATGAGAGGAAAATATACAGCTCTGCTATTAATGCTATTATAAAGCTTGAATAAACACAATTTTTTCACCACATGAAGAAAAAGTTACAGCGAAAAATAACAAATCAACAATCACTCTAATTAGATAACATTAAAAGATTCACGTATGCTTAGCAATGAAAACCGAATCTTGGTAGCCAAAATACAGTTTTTTAAGAAGCTCAAATTTAGAGCTTCTCAAAAAAGCATTTTTCAGGTTAAGATCAATTAATGAGCTTATTTTTTAGTCTCTTTTGTCCTTATGTTTTACACATTATTTCCACAATATCTACAAACTCATCTTCACGTTTATTTTAGGATTTATATAATATTATTTCGCTTTTTTATATGTTTTAATATTTATTTTTTATATTAGTTTTACTTATGTTATAATCCATATAAAAGATTTGGTTAGATATATTTTCATTTATATTTCGTATGGTTTAAAATTATAGAATAATTAATATATTGTGCTTTACATGATGTTTAATATACTTTAAACAATATTTATATGCATAAATAATTTTTATTATAAAATAAAGTATAGTTAAAATTGATAAAATTGTTTTTTATTTTTATGTTGTCAAACAATCTAGTATATGAAGCTCTTTCAAAAAATCTATTTTTTTAATTAATAGCCAAACAATCAACTGGCTGCTTAGAAAGTTCTTCTAAAAAAAACTTTACTGACAAAAGCTTTACTGATATAAGCCTATCTAAACAAGCAGTTAGTTCCACTCTGGAAAAAGGCTCTTACCAGCCAACTTTGACAATTTGCAACTATAATGTCGTAATTCAGCACAATAAGTTATGCAGTCTTGGACATTGGACACAGTGATATGCGGTGTAGATACCATTTACTTCATAAGGTTTTTATGGATAACGCTAATAGATATGAAAATGAATATTTCAAGGTATAAGCTTATCTATAAAGGTGTAATTCTCACTTGCCAAGTTCTACAGAAAGCAGCAGCTAGCCATCAAATGAAAACGAACAATAAGGAAGTTAACTGACAACATGCAGCACAGATTGCGATCAAAAGTTATGAGCGGAAGTTAATAAAAGGGAAGTAAAGGTTTGCACATGATCAGTATTAGATTGAAAATAAATCAAAAAACAACGTCACTCACAGGTATTTTGGCATGTATAAGTGATCTTTCAAGTTCGGCTAATAGTGTCTTCACCGTCTCCTTGTAATGATTATTAAACTCACTATTCACGGCATCTTCGTGGTTAAAATTAATCATATCGGGAAGCAAAAACAATAAGCCCCCCAGAGGCTTCCCTTGCGTAATAAACTCTGTCGTTAGAGTCACAGAAAAATCAATCCAATCACAAAAATCAATTAAGTAAAGACAAGTATGAAAAGCGCAACACGTAACAACCAAACTAAAGAAAAGGTACCAAAAGAAGATAGATAAGAGACTAAGAAACCAAGTTACCACTGACGAAAGAGATGTTAATTTCGCGAATCGGAATCATGAGAACGGTTCGCGAGAGATCAGCAGCGGGAGGGAAATGAAGAGAAGAGGCATGATGATTAAGGGCGGCTAGGCGAGATCCGAAGGGGACGCCGGAGATATCGTACTGAATGAGGCGGTAGACGTCGACGACGGTGGCGGCGTCGCAGAGTTCGACGCAGGCAACGAGAATGAAGACGAGGGGGATGATGGAGTACATGGACTCCAACAGTTTTTGGCGCCCCCGAGGCTCCCTAGGAGACATATTTTGTGGATTGGATCTAGGGTTTTTGTTGTTCTAGATGGTTAAACCAAATATGAAAGAACAGTGTGATTGGCGATGTAATTTATGAATTGAGTAGTATGTAGCTTGATTACAAAACAAAGGTCTGGTGTACTAGTAGAGCAGAAGAAGTGTTGGAGGAGCTGAGCCTGAGACCTTTTTTTAAGTCAAGCTCGTTCACTCAGCCTGATACCTTTTTTAAAGACTAAGCGGCCTTCTTTCTGCACCATTTACTTTTACCGTTGTGCTGCAAAAATCAAGCTAATATTAAGTCGAGTATTTAAGTTTTAAGATATTCATCTCCCCTGCTAAATGGGCTGAAATAAGGGAATTCAATTTACTTCTCTATTCAAGCATCTTTTGTTGTAAGCTCAATCCGGGCCTGCATGTGGTGTATGATAATTTTATACGTTTACTTTGTCAAACTAGATCTTGTTGCTCCATTATGGTTAAATACTGATAAACTATTAAGCATGCTAAAATTAATTGAACTGTAGGGGAAGGGGACTGTTCTGTTTCCTTGTTGAACAAATTAAAATATTTGAATTTCAAAAGAATCTATATGTTAATGGAAGGTTGGATGGTAATGAGCCGAATCAGTCGAATCGGGTCTAAGTATATATTGATTGAAGGTAAGGATGACAATAAGCAGGCCAAATCTGATCCAAAATTTTTATTATTTTTATTAGAAAAATAAAACAAGCAACCTAAAGTTGAGAAAATCAAACTTGAGGTCCAATCAACCCAGCTCGACCTAGGTGTTTTTGTCATCCCTAATTGAAGAGGGGGTAGTCGTGACTTTAATACATGCGAAAGGAAATTTACAAATAAAAAACATAAAATATATCTACTTACTTACTTAAAACTCAATCATATCATCTCATTTCCTGCTTAAAAATGTCAAACCTTTTTATTCTAGAAGCAAGCATTTAATGCTTCTCAAAACTCTTTTGATTCATTTAATGCTTTTACATAATATTTGGGTTAAAAAAGCATTTAATGCTTCTCAAAAGCATCATAAGTTGCTTCCGCCAAATCTCCATACTTGATAAATTCTTGGCGAAGCCAAGAGTGCAGAGGTCAAGCAGGTTTTCCCAATTGCAAGAACCATGCATTTCATGCCATTCCATTGATATATTTTCCCTCGGTCATGCTGTAGGAGTTGTGAGGCTTTCCCCATCGTTAACTTCTTGTGAATTCTGAGAAGGACCTTTAGAGATTTGTGGGTACGAAGGGTTTTTATCTTTGGTTGAGCAACTGGGTGTGTGCTGATATAGAACTCCTTATGGGCTTTGATTGTGGAGAAAAGACATTTCACAGTTGGTGCACAACTCCAGTACTGCAACTTCGTGTTTCTTCTAAATTCCCTTTTGATTGCTTGCCAATCTACTTACTTACTTAAGTATTTTTGAATTATGAGAAGAAAATTTTTGAATTGAAAATTGTAGTTATATGCATCAATTATATGAAGCATAAAAATTGGTTTGCACAAGCATGCATATATATGTGAGG
>JANTPM010000008.1:7985493-7997692 GCA_025434745.1 Erythroxylum divaricatum
CTTGCGTATCCTTTATTTTCGAGTTTGTTCAATTCCAATTCATCACCTCGACGTCAAGACTACCGCGGTGCGCGTCACAAGCTATTCTTTTAATCTTCTCCTTTTTTGATACTAGAACGATATACTTCAGTCTCATTTTCCATCTTCTTGATGTCCGAATCAGAAAGCTTGACCTCTATGGATGACGACTGAGGAGAGTAACCGAGGAGAGGCAACGTGAAGTCTTCTCTCAGACGTAATCGAGTGTAGGTGGTGGCTTGACCGCCTGTTAGTGTGATCAAAGATGGTGTAGACTTGTGCTTAGCCCTTTGAGGCTTCAATTTAGTATTGTGGTTAAATTTAGAATTTTTGGAGTTATAGTTAAGGTTTCGCGTATTGGAGCGCGCAAGAGCCTGTGGAGCGAAGGAGTTGGTTATGGATATTTATTTTGGCTATTTCATTTGATTTTAGTGACTAGCAAATCTCTAAATTTACAGATTTTAAGTGCTAGATCCAACCGCTCCCGATTTTTTGCAGCGGTTGACAAGTGTTCCTAAACTCTGACGACTTCAAACTTCAGGTATAACCCATGTAAGAATATTAGTTCTTTGACCATTTGCTTTTCGAGAAAATTTGGGAATGTTATAGAATTGTTATTAAAAAGTATCGAAAAATGGCACAACAATCATGAGAATGTGTAGAAATATCCGTTCCATTTTTTTAATGAAACGAGATTAACACCTTTGTTATTTTTTGGATGCTAGTTTTGACCGAAACTTGTACTGGAAAGAGTTTTTCTCATTGCACAGTAGGTGTTCGATGAAATGCTTTACTCCGTAGTTTTCGATAGCTAAAATGGGAAAAAGGGAAAAGTTTCAATTTTGTGAAATCTCGTTGTTTCTAAAAGTTTCTGTTCTTGGTAGGTGTTATATCTTGATGTTTTGGAATGAATTTGACGTTCCATTATTCAACTGTTCGGTGTTTTACTTTGTCTACTCATTAATTGCATAATTGAGATATGTTGTTGTTTTTCATAATTGAGATATGACGTTTCTTCTTAGAAAACTTTCGAATGCTTTCTCTGTTATACTAGCTAGTGATTCTATCTTAACCTATCCTGTAAAATAATTAACTACAATGAGAAGGAATTTGAGTCGCCTTATTATTGGGGAAAACGGTTTAAGAGCATCTACTCCTAGATAAATAGGATGATGCTTGATACCGTGTGTAGTTAGCTAATGACATGTAGGGCCAACAATAAGCACACCTCTCTTACTGACAAGTTATGTACATGTAAAGTTGGAAGGACATAAGCATAGTTCATGGGATAAATGTCATCTGACCCTTATACTTTAGTTCTTTCCTATTTGATTCCTAAAATTGTTTAAACAATACAATTGCAGTTCTCGGTATTCACTTCAGCTGATATGTCAATCTCAATTAATGGTCCAGTTTTTGTCATGTCAGCTGGGTTCCTAGCAGAGTTGACCGAAAGGAATTTGTTGAAAACATCTAGAATCTTTGTCTTGGAAATAAAATATTGAAACAAAGCTTTCCACTGCCAACCTCGAGACTCCTCTAGCGCTTTTAGTTCATATTTCATAAATATCCCTTAAATACTCTTCAGCTTTCTCTCATCTTATTCATGTTGTTGCTCAAATTCAGACTCCCCAGGGACTTAAGCTGCTTACGAGCAGTAGAATGTATCTCAGAAATAAGTACTCGTAGCAATCACCTGAGAAATGTGGTTTCGTATCATGTGCTGCTTGTCTGTTTGGATAATAAGGTAAAAGATGGAATTCCTCCCTTAGCACAGATTGGGATTCATTTTTCTTTATTGTTGTAGATTCATTCTGTAGGCGGATCTAATCTTGTTTCTTATTTACATATATATGTTCTCTATTCACTTCTGATTGTCAGAATTCTGCTTGTTTAGTGGCAATGGTTATTGTTGTCTTCAATAATATTTCAAATGACACCCTTTTTGGTTAAAAGTGTTTGGTTATCTTAAGATTATAGAAGTGATGATTCTTAAGCAGTTACCTTGTAGATATAAGCTATAGGTACAGAAACTCAGTAAGCATGTTTGGAAAATTGCATGCACTGCTAATGCAGCTCAGTGAACTAACATTGATTGTGCTTAAAATGTTTGGATCCTAATAACACGGATGGAAAAAATGGTTTCTCCTAATAATTATGTGTTGTTTCATGAACTCCATATTTTTACTGATATCTAATCATGGATTGTACTGATTTATAGGTTCAGTGAAAATTATTGTTTGTTACCTGCATAACTTATCCTGTTGTATTAGAGGGCAACTCTATGGAATGATGTATACTGCTCAGTGTTTCCTCTTCTGATTAAGTCATATCCTTCGCATCATTTTGTGGGCGTCAAACATGTAATCTTACAATTGTGCACACATCCCAAGTTCTTTTTAATTATTTTCAGCCAAAATATGAACTGATTGCATGAGTTATACTATTGTATTTTAACCCTGCATGCCTCAATCCAAATTGAATTCCGGCTGTCAGAATGATTTATGTTATTTCCCCAGGCTCCCAATGAAGACGAGGTTCTGAGGTCTCTCATTTCCATTGATGTGAAAGACAAAAATTGTGATCTTTTCAAGGCTTATGTTTGCCTCGTTTTGACAGAAAATTGGCTCTTGTCTAATCCTATTTTAAAAGAGAGGCCAATTATTTTTGAAATGTGGGGAGTTTATCTGCGGCAATGTTCTTCCCACATCACAAGCACAGATTTGCGGCCTTATGCATCTAAGGTTTGCTGTCAAATGCTTTATTCTATCAACTCGGTTTGATTTTTACTGCTAAAATTTCTTACCAAATTTCAGATTCGCACTAGAGCTTCATATTGTCTACATGAGAGCAGAAGGTGAATTTTGTAGGAAGTACGTACACAAAATCAAATAAAGTCAGCATTATCATTTTCTGGGTGTGTACGCAATGTGCACCAATTAAGCTGTATAACTCTTCTGATCCTGAGACGAAAGGTAGATGACACAGGTTGAGAAAGGAAGTGAGCACTGATGAATCAGAGGAGAATATGTGCTCTGGGAAGACCACCAAATGCTGCGCTTTTGGGTTGAACGAATGAAGACTACGTACAAAAAGTGAAACACATTGGCAGGTCACAGTTACGAACTGGCATATGTTGTGCCCTACGTGACATTTCTATGTAGCATTACAAAATTGGTCTTTGCCTTTCCTGACCTTATTTTTGGGTCTGTGACAATATATTCTCGATCAAAGATTTGACTTGGCTTGTGGTTGGGGTTCCACCACCTTTGGCTGATGTACTACTACTGATCTTTACACTTATGGAAGTTGGAAAATATATATACACACACGTATGGCTTTACTAAAGATTCTTCAATGGAGATTGTAATTGAGCATTATAACGAGAAATCCCCCATTCGTGGATGCATAAGTATATATATTTACATTGCCTGCTGATGAGCAACAGCTTGGACGACATTTGCTTTGTTAGATATATATAACTTGGAGCAAAATCCAGTGTCAGAAAACCTGAAAATTTTAACGAGGAAGAAGAAAAGTCTTCTAGGTTAGGAAATTTAAAATGAGGTTCGGGTGGATCTATAGGCTTGGGCTTAGCTTCGGGAAGCCGTTAACGCTTTAAACCTCGAGTCCGAATCTTCTTTAGTTCTTTGCCTCCTTTTTTCTCCTTTCCTTCAGTCTATTATCTCTCAAAACTCTCTTTGAATCGATCTTTTCATTCAAATGCAACGGCAATTCTTTTGTCCAGTTCCCTCCACATAACACTTTCTGCTCCCAAGTCTTCAGCGTTTTCTGTTTGTAATGATCATTTCGGTTTCTAGGTAGTCCCAATTTTCTTCTAGTCCTAACACCCCCTTTGTTGGGTCTCTCGCTTGCTTCAACAACACTACTATTGTTGGTGTTCACGAAACTTGCTTTTTGATTCACCGAGAACGGTTATTGTGTTTTCTTCCAAGTTCCAACAGGAATTGATAAACATGAAAGGTCAAAGAATGGCAAAGAGATCATCTTTTGGTAGCATAGTGAGGAAAAGGCTCTCTGACATAACCAACTCTCAGGCGCAGCCCAAAATGTGTGAAATTGAGGAGAAGGAGACTCAAGTTTCTAATTCGAATGAAGACTTTATCAATAAACTTCTCAGGGTATAATTTTCATTCTGGTTTTTTATTCAAATAATGCGAATTGGGTTTATCTAAATTTGTCATGCTTTCAGCAGTTTTATGTAATTTTAGTGCTAAAGTTGTGTTCTTTTGTTTCTGCATCCACACCTGGCTGTTCTTACACTTGCACTGTTTGTTATTTTATTGTGGGTGGTGGTAACCAGGAAAAGGCAACGTTGGTGAAACTTATTGAAGAGAGGAAGTATCCTTAGATTGTCTGCCACCGTTGGATTTTTGTTTCTTCTTTCTTAGTGTTTTTTCCGATAAAGGAAAGAATTGGAAATCGATCTCAATTCATTTTCACTCGTGGAAAATTTCAGCTACATTACTAAAGTTGGAACTTAGCTGTTTATATTTGGTTCGACTTGGATTCCTTGATTCTGGTGACGCAGTAAGATCATAGAATTGAGTGGAAATGAATTGCGGAACCTGCGGATGAACTATCAGAAGTTGCAGCTGCAAAACTGGAATCTAGCTCAATCAAATAGCCATATGCTAGCTGTATGTTTCTCTTTGTCTATGAAACTTCATTATGGGTTTGGTTTCTGAAATCTGTTCCAAACGATTCTGATTGGGTTGCTATGTTTTTCAGGAGCTTAACGTAGGCAGAGAAAAGGTGTGTTTTAGATTAACTAGACGTTCTTGTCTAATGCGCCTCTAGTCTTTCCCGTTTGTGGAATCATTCGCTTCTTCTTTCTCCGATTTCAAATATCTGCTGTTTTTGTTCCAGCTGAAGGCACTACAACATGAACTTGTGCTGAAGGATGCCTTACAAAAAGCCAAGAATTCGGAACTACAGGTTAGTTTTGGTTTTCACATTATGATTATCTGAATACAAGAAATTTCTTAATTTCATCCAAAACTTGCAAAGGCTGAAAATGTATAGATATTGACCACAGGGCGTTACTATTGTCCTGGGTAAAGTAAAAAAAGGTCCTCTGTTCTGTTTCTTTTTTTTCTTTAGGAGTGTTAAGAGTGAGTCCCTCTGTTCTGTTTCTTTTTTTTCTTTAGGAGTGTTAAGAGTGAGTCTTCGTAAAAAGTAAAATGAGACACAATAGGAGCACGTCAAGAGTGCATCTTAGGTAGGTGTTCTTTCTGCCCTTGCCCAAGACCACCATGACGGTATGGACTGATCACCAATGAGCTGATTGACTCGATCTTTGCATATCTGAATCAACTAATCTTCTAGGGAACTATATATGTATTATCATCCTAGTGCATTTGTCAAAACGTGGTGGTGCTTTCAAGAGTCTCGTGTACCATGCTAACTTGTTTCGAAGCATCACTTAAATCCAGGCAGTATTATGAGAGACCTAAAGTCTCACAACGCAAAATGGGTTCTTACGATGCAATGTATGCAGATCAATTAGATGGGAACATGCTAACCGGTAAATTTCTCGGAGATAAATGGAGCCTAACTTGTCTGATTGTTCATTCAACAGCATATAAGAATAAGAACCTAAGGGTGTGCATTGAAGCAAAAAGAAATACTGCAGGTCTGAAATGTTCCCACAGAATACTAATCTCGTCAGTAGTCTAAGATTAGAGCATCTTTAGAGATAATGAGAATTAATAAGAGGTTTTAGAGTTGATTTGGGAATCGGATACCCAGTAAGATGCGAAAGTTGAGAACTGGAGAACAGAAAGGCCTTGCTAATTTGCTATACTTCCTGTGCAGGGAAGAGGAGATGCCAATTGTCAAAAATCTTGCACACTGGTTAGTCTCTTGATATTCTGTTATGCTGAAAGTTATAGGACTTAACTCATTGACATTTATTGCCTCAAGGAAGGGGAGAAATTAGAAGCAGATTGCTTTCGTAAAGTCAAGAATGATGCCAAAACTTCTAGCCGCAACAGAAGGCCAACTGCGAGAAGTCACTGTATTCACTCCAACCAGGAAACTTAAATCTAAAAGTTTACTGCTGCTTTATTTCCCACCTGCTAATCTCCTTTCAAATATTTTGCAGCTATGGGCCCTTCTACTACACAACGACAAGGCACAGAGAAGGAGAAAGTAGAGAATAAAAGGTTTCTCGGGACACCCACTCTTTCCTTCTAATGCACGTAGATCTGTGCGTATATTGGTTGTGCCTAAAATTTTCTGAGAATCTTCTTCATCTTTAGCAGACTATACACTTTTCAGGACATTTTGCCACCTTTTATCCTGTTTCAGAATTCCAAAGTTATTGTTCAGCCTTAGTATCAATTGCTCTTAGTTGCTTAAGCCTGGTTTTACCATATTATGCAGACGTCGTTTGAGACGGCAATCAGCTAGATTCAAATCTCAAGAGCGGGAACCTGCAGAGGACTTGTTTGAGATTGAAGATGCCAAATTTCCAGACACTCAGCCACTTGCTGAGAATCCAAAACAAGACGGTACATGTTTGTCTAATTCATCCATGGAAACAGAAGGAAATTGGGACCAGAGAAATGGAAAAGAAGTGACACAAAGGTCTTCAATAGGAAGACCATTACGGAAAGCTGCAGTGAAGGTGCAATCCTACAAGGAAGTGCCAGTTAATGTCAAAATGCGCAGAGTAGAGTGATCACGCATCATGCAGAACATCAAATAGGACACCTGGGTGCAATTGCTGTTTGTAATTCTTCTATGTATAACACCACCACTGACATACATACTATTATTATTGGCTGCGAGTTTGTTTTGTAAGTTTGTAATCTTACAGTATAAGATGGCTGGCGCTCTAGATTTAGTAATGGGGATCAGACCCATAGGCCGAAGTGGAACTTTCCTTGCAAAGGCCCAAGCTTCTTGGGCAATGAACCCATGAAAAGAAAGATGTTTTATATTCATATGGATATGGACATATGAATGAATATCCATAGAGAAACTTATGGAGTGGTTCAGATCTTCTGTCCTCATTTATGAGTACCAACCCTGTCCTATGATCCACATAAATGGATGATTTGGATCAAATGGGACAAAATTAATACTCACAAATGAGGACAGAGGATTTCATGCCCTTATGGAGCTCTGCTCTTTAAAATATGGCGTCTCTCAAATCCCAAAAAAACAATCAAAACGTCCCTTTCAAATCAATGCCAAAGCAAAGGGCTCTCATAGGCCAAGTCAAGTGGCCACATCTCCAACTAACATTAACTACTAATCAGAATCACTTCACATGCTTGCTCCGAAACGCGACAAAGTAGTCTGTCGTTTTATATGGACTTTCAGACACAAAACCGCGTTAAATGATCACGACACGGACAATTAAAATCTTTACAAAATTTAGAAAAAAGAAAAAGACACGAATTTAAAATGTTTCTTACAATTTCTACGTCTACTTGTACTGCACGAAGACATTTCGCAAAGAAGTTCTGCCTTTTCAACTTTGTAATACCTAATGTCTAAGCCATGGAGACAGATGCAGTCAGACATTAATCAAACTAGGTTCAAACAAACTCTGAAGGTGAAGATCAGACACTTGCCTAACTTGTACTGATGTACATGAGTTGGTTCGGACTAATCATCTTGGTCAAAATATTTTGTAAGTACATACCGATAAATTGTTGAAATAATGTGTCCTAAGTAAAGTATTTAGCACACTAACAACTCGTAATTAAGCGATGAGATCAATTCAAATAGTATTTGTAAATTTTTTATAAAATTACTGTTAATAACACCTAATATAAGTCTTAATAATACTTTTAAGAATAACTTATAGTATACTACTAATACCTAATATAAGTCTTAATAATAATGCTTAATATAAAAACTATACATCTTTCTAAGATAGATAAAATAGTCATATCCACCCATGTTATCCTAAATGGATGTCGATATGGTTCTATTTTCAATTTTAATAAACTAATAACTTTTTTAAAAATTACATTTATTAGGCCACCTCCATCTATTACGCTTCCTATCTCTGCTTTGAATAAAAATGAGGAAGATATTAGTGCATCGTATATATTTAACAATACTAAGACAATCATTATCCTAAAAGCTTGCATTAAGATCATCTTCATCACCAGAATAATCTAATGGTCAACAATTTGGTCTTCCTCAATATTTAAACAACTTAATTTAATATCTAAAAGGCTAATGCATGTGGAGAATTAAAAAATTCAATATGACCCTTTTGGTGACATTTATGAAAAATAATAAAAGCATTACTCACTTTATACTTAATGACAAAAGCAACACGTTTAGACTTATTAATTCTAGACTCGTTGCCAACTCGGGATGGAAAAAGAGCCTAAGTTAAGCTCTAGTTGAAATCAACTAGCTTGGCCCGAGTTAACCATGTATTAGGCTAAACTCAAACCTTTTTTAAAAAAATTTGTGAGATCGAGCTTAGCTTAAATCTCAAACTTCTTTTACATATGAAACGATATTGTTTTATATATGTATCAAAATGACATCGTTTTATATATTATATCAAAATGAAATCTTGATTAAGATCAGCTTTAGGTCAAATGCTTTAGCCTTGACCGAGCTTTGGGTTGTGTAGATATGGCTCGAACGCTACTCAGTTTGATGCCATCTATTACAAACAATTTGAAATTTAACATTATTGCTTGGAGACATAGTTTCTGATAATGGTTTAGTTTGAATTATGTGATCATTTGTATGACTCTTATTGGATTTATCAACATCTAAGATTATTTGGTAGGTATCTTCCAGTACGTTTGATGCATGCAAGTTAACAACTCTTTGAATATTGTACATAAGACCATTGATAAAACAGTTACATGCAATAAAATTGTTCCTAAGATGAAATTCACTCTCAAAGGCTAGTTGTTTCAAATTCAGGAGAATATTTCACTTCACAAATTGATAATTATTTCAAATTTATTGTATGAGCAAACTAAGTCACTTTTATAAGATCTAAGGATGCATTTTTTAAAGTTTTGATTTCATGTTCTCTCATCGAGTGATAGGTAGTGTACCCTAATGAGTTACATCTTGTAACACATTTTGCCAATATATTTTAGTAAAAACTAAAGGTAGAGCTTACGAGAAACTATACCAACGATTGCAAAACTAAGAGATAGAAAAAATGATATATTTAAGTTGGTGAGAGCTAAGGAAGGAAAAGCAAGAGCCTTAGATCAAGTTACGTTGTATAAAAGACGAAGCAAGATAAGTGCTTTTAGCTTAAAATGACATCAAGAAGCGATGACAAAGATATTTTTATAGAGTTTTTAATGAAGGCGTAAAGGATAACATCTATTTAAGTGATCTTAGCACGTTCGAAAAATATCGTGGCTTTACTTGTTACCGACATATTACAAGGGAAGAAATTAAAGAAAAAAGAGTTAGGGAGATGAAGAATAGGTACTAGAGCCTAATGAGATACTCATAGATGTGTAGAAGAGCCTAAGCAAAAAGATCTTACTTGAGTAGCTTTATTTTTTAATGTGATCCTTAAGTTAGTCAAAATATTATATGAATGAAGATTTAATATGTTAATTTCTTTATGTAAGAACAAAGGGGATATCCAAATCTATAACAATAGAATCATCAAATTACATATTCACACTATGAAGTTATGAGATAAGGTTGTTGAGAAGAAGGTAAAAAATGATGCTTCTATCTCGAAAAACCAATTTAACTTTATACTAAGAAGATTTACAACAGAAGCTTTACACCTCATTAGAAGATTAATGGAATATTACAAGAAAAGACAACGTAACCTACATATGTTTTTTTTTAATTTGGAGAAGGCATAAATCATGATACCTAGGGAAATCATGTGGAGGTGTGTAGAAGTCAAAGGAGTTCTTATGAATTATATAGGGGTTATTAGAGATATGTATAAAGGTGTAAAAATTAGAGTAAGGATGCAAAAGGAGATACAGATCATTTTTCTATTGATATTGAGCTACACAAAGACTTCTCTTTGAGCCTCCTTTTGTTTACGGTAGTAATTGATGAGCTTACCAAGAATATCTAAAAGAATGTGTTTTGATGTATATTGTTTGCTAATTTTATTATTTTAGTAGATGAGACAAAAGAGGATGTCAATGTCAAGCTTGAACTTTAGACGGATTAGTTAGAGTCGAAGAGCTTTAGATTGAGCAGTACTAAGACTGAGTATGTATAATATAACTTTTCAAGGAATAGGATGGCTACTATGTAAAGATAAAGACTGACTCAGAAGTTATACCACAAAAGAAGTGTTTAAGTATCTAGGATCTATTATCCAGAGCAATAGAGAGATTGATAAAGACACAGTTCATTGGATCAAATTAGGGTGACATAAATACAGAAGTACATCAAGAATTTTATATGATAAGAAAGATACCACACAAGCCTAAAGGGAAAATATATCGTTTAGCAATTAAGTCAGCCATGCTTTATGTTGAGGAGTGTTGGCCCATCAAACTAGTGCATAGTCATAAGGTAATGGTGGTAAAGAAGAGGATGCTCAGTTGGATGTGCAATCTTACTAGAAGAGATAATGTTAGGAATGTAATAATAAAAGACAAATTAAGGGTGACAAATATTATTGAAAAAATAAAAGATACAAAGCTTTGGTAGTTTGGACATGTTAAGAGAAGACATCTAGACTCTCCAGTGAAAATGTGCAAAAAGATTGTACTTAAAGATTGTAAGAGAAAAAAAGAAAAGCCTAAGAAAAATTGAAAGGAGGTGATAGAAAAATGACATGACACTCTACAACTTACCAAGAACATAGTTTGCAATAGAAAACTTTAAAGTATTATGATATAGATAAAGAATCTCTCATAAAGAGATTTTTGTCATTCTTATAAGTTTTTTAGTATTTCCTTCTTATATTTAGCCTAAACTTTTAAATATGTAGTATTTACCTGTTAGAGATTTAGCTCAAGCTTTTTCTTAGTTAGCCTTATAATCATCATCATCATTATTATTTATACCTTGTCTATCTTTATCGTATTATTTAGTTTATTTTATATTTTATATTTTATATTTTATATCACTTATTTTATTATATATGTTTTATTTATTATTTATGTATTTTTTCATGTAGGTCGTTCAAAAAACTTCTTTATTAGTTAAGAGTAAGACTGCACACTATTGAACCTTTCAAATCTCATGTATCAACAAAATTTTACTAGAATATTGTTATTATTGTTGTATTTAAACGGACTTGGTTAGTTTCATTTTAATAAGTCAAATATGCTCAATGTACATATTTTTTAAATAAAAACTAACCTATCATAAAATACATTACCATCCGTCACACTATCAAATTTGGGAGTTGTGACCTTAACCGATTTTATGATGTCGCTTTTATCATTATCCCTGACCATGTTTCCATAGAAACCTTGGTCTTTATCCGTTAGCTTTTGGATGCTTGGTGGGTAATTTGTAAGAAGGTTAGTAGCCTTATTGTGATATCTCTCGCTAAGTTAACTGGAATCACTCATACATATATCCTAGTGTTAGGCCTATCAATTATATTACCTTGTAAGTTCAATTTACCTCAATTTTCATGTAAGGGGTGAAATGATGTCATCAAACCTATTTAAGCTCATTATTAGATTAAAACTTCTAAATTCTAATACATGTTAGACCGTTTTGTTTCCTAAGAGATTTATCAACAACTTCATGTTTACCTAAATGGTTTAAAATCAACTCCATCTTTTTATCTATTGATTTAAAGTTTGCCTAAAATTGATGTTATAAAGTAGAGTGGTAATGATTCAATTGAGTATATATAGAGTTTAAGTTGTTCATAAGTGCTAACAAGGATATAATTTAATCTTTATTAACATTATTAGGACCAATTATATTCATTAAAATTTTAATAACATCTTGAGATATCACTAGTATCCTTAGGACAAATTTATTAAATCTATTCGTTGGGTATATTATATTAGAAGAAGAATATGTGTTAGCTTTAAACTTAGGGCCCGTTTGGTTCCACTTATGTTTTTTCTGTTGTTGTTCTTAGTTTATGTTTCCTATTTTTAGTTTCTGTTTTTTGCTTAAACAAATGAAAATCTGTTTGGTTGAGATTTGTAACATAAAAACTGAAAATAAAAACCTGTTTGGTTAAGATTTCTAATAA
>JANTPM010000008.1:7999780-8014229 GCA_025434745.1 Erythroxylum divaricatum
CAATAATATATTTTATTTTTACTTATTCTTATAAGTTTTACTTCTTATTTATTATATACCGATTTTATAGCGGTTTATTACCGGTTGAACTTCTAAACATTAAACCTTTCCTTCAACCAATTTAATGTCGGGTCCGGTTTTAAAACATTGCTCCCTTTTCTTTGTTAATTACGACACCGTCTTTTGAATACTCAAAGCAATATTTAATTTAGTCAGTTTTGGGATAGATTACAGATATCATGGATAGCATTAACTAACTGAAAACCTTATCCATATTGGCCGACCAAATCCAAATGTTTCTTAGGGTAACCAAAATTTGCGCAATCATATTTATTTATCCCTTTGGTTCATATATAATGTAGCAAGCGTGTCGTGGTTTTAAATTAATTAGTTTGTTTTGTTCCCCATGGTATGTATATTGTTGCCAGTGTTGCCAACCAGATCATAGCCTTGGACATTTATAGATTGCTGCATGTTTATTTACTATAAACAAAAAAATGAGAAAACGGGTCCCATTTGTAGAAAATATATATTGTCTCTTTTTTGTGCGCATTGCATTACGGTCATTTTTTTTAATAAAGAAAAAGAATAAATTAATATGATATAAAATTTGAAATTTTTTTAATAAAATAGTATTTTCTAATTAAAACAATGATTATAGTCATTACTATAATAGCATTTCTATGACTATTATTACGGTATCACGATCATTATTACTTTATTACATGCTTGAGACAGTGCAGCCTTACTCTTTAATCAACCTATGTTTCTTTTTCGCCTTTGACTTCACGGATAAAGGGGTTCTTTCACAATTATAAAAATGGCATTTCCACTTCTTTCTACCATTTTGAGAGATCGGGGATATAAAAATATATAATTAGCTTATAATAAATAAACAAAATAGGTTGACTTTAGATTCTTCAAATTTTTCGTTAACCTCGATTTACTTAAAAATGATTGTAAACTGTCTTGTTTAGATCTATCATAAAGCACATATTAAGTTTGACTTATTATAAAAAAGGATAAATGTTCATAAAATTATATATATAATCAAGATTATAAACCACTATGAAAATTTTAAACAAAGATGTTCATTATTATAAGGTGACAAGAATTTGAATAATGAATTGAAAAAATATGAAATAGTTTTAATATTAAAGAATTGTTTGGTTTTACTTATATTTTTGTGTCTTAATTTTGATATCTTTTTAAAATAAAAATCAAATTTTGATTTTTTTGAGTGTATCTATGTACTTACACTTTTATTACTAGTCATACTTAAATATTAAAAGATCAATTATTTTTATAAATCAACTAACTAACTAAATTTATTCTATTTTTTATGAATAATACATTATTATATTTTTATTAAATATAAGATTTATATAGGTAAAATTTTTGTAATTTAGTATTTATTATATAGGGTTAATTATAAAAAAATTTCAAATTTACTCAATTTTATTATCATAATATTCAATTTTAAAATGTGACAATCAAATAACAAAACTTTCAACTTTTTTGCAAAACTAGTCTTAGTTTTTTTCATCGGTAAAGCTAACATGTAAGTCATATTTTTGGACATTTAAAATAGCGGGTGGAATGAGATGTGCGTCTTATGATTTTGTTTAAATAATTAATTAATATTAAGTAAAAAAATTGAAACAATAAACCTGTCCCATTTGAATTTTTGTTTTGCTCCTTTACGCATAACCTATTTACTAATATTAAAACTTGATTACTATTTACATTGGATGAGCAAAAGTACCCTATTCGCTTCGAACAATAAAGCATCAGGTCTATTAGCGATAACAAGAGAACTTATTATCTATTTATTAACTTATTTTATACATCAACAGTTAATATTAAACAAATAATTTTACCAAACATCTTTAATAAATAACTGATATTATCCGCTAGTCAAATTATCTAATATAATTAAAAATATCAGTTAACCGTTAATAGAATCGGCTAACAATAAATACAATATGTTGTTTCCTAAACATGACATTAATCTACCAATAGTTCAACCCACACCTACAAGAATATAAGTTGTCCAAATTATCAGGAATGAAGGTTGACCTTTTGACCAATATGCTAACATGTCCCATCTTCAATTGATAACAAGTGGAATCACCACAACACTCTTGTAAAGGCGATGACCCCATTAAACCCAGAAGTTACATTATCCTTGTCTCTAAACCGAGCACAACCAACATGAGTATCCTATTTTCTGAGAGCACCGAACAAATTAGAGAAAAGGTTGGGAATGTTTAACGTGAAAAATCTAGTCTTGAAGAGGTGGAGTAATTGAGGCAGTGGCAGATGGGAATCAGAGGAAGGCAAAGAAGGAGAGGATGAGAAATTCAAAGAAAAGCATGAGACTGACTGTGTAGGTCTTGAGAGATTTGAAAAGCATATTGGATGGTTCTATTTTCAGAATTCAGTAGCAATTTTTGTTATGACTATTACATCTTTAAAATAGTTTTTGCTAGGAGCCGGGAAAAGAGACAAAGAATGGTTGCTTTTATTTTTATGTGCTACCTTGTGTACGAGATTATCCATCATTTATTAAATGTTAATGAATAAATGAATGATCTCGGATACATAGTAACACACGAAAACGAGAATAGTGCAATTGATTCCGTCGAAAAGGCACATACCGCAACCGAAGAGACTAATAGGTTATATGTAGAGGAGCACAAAATTCAAATAGGTAGGGTTTATTGTTTCAAATTTTTTGTTTTATTTAATATTAATAAATTAATTAAACAAAATTATAACAAGGACATACTATTCTTGAAAATATTTGAAAGCATTTCACTTGCTAATCTTGGTATAATTAATTGGCTGCTGTAACCAAGTGAGAGCATTTTGGACGAAGATGTCTGGACAAAGCATTGCCCGTTGCCTACTTCTAGGTTATCCTAGGGTAACTCACCTTCTAATGTACGCAGGTTTAACTTGATAAAGTGGCTACGCTACATATGATGCATGAGCATACAAAGCCAAAGCAGAACAGAACCGAACCTCGGATGGGACATAAAGGCGCGGCGCCCATTTTATTCTTCTTTGACATTTTGGTTGGATGATTAGTTTGGACTTTACTATTCTATTTTTATGCCACCATAAGAAAATAATTGAACATAAAAAGAAGGAAAGTTACCCTAGGAAAATTGATGCATGCTTGTGTTCTAAAAACTTGGACCGATCATTGAATCGGTGACCTTACTGATTACTGGTTTGATCAATTAGATCGGTTCAATTACCGGTTGAACCTGTGTGACATAATAATTATGTAATAATTATATTTAATTATATATAATATTAAAAATATTTTAAAAATAAAAAAATAAAAAATAAAAAAAAATAATCTGACAGGTCGGACCGATCAATTGATCAGTTTTGACCAGTTCAGACTGGGTCAATTTGTAACCGATTTTAAAGGATCAACCGGACCTGTCAAACCGGCTGATCCGATCCGGGTTTTTAAACATAGATGCATGCCATTGCCATTAGTTATCTTAATCCTGGTCAATGTTCCAAACCCGTCTTCATAGTTTTGTTTATGCATCTGATAGATATACAGAGACGATAAATTGAATGAGTTCCTACGTTAGTCAAAGAGAAGCCTCCATCTTTCCTAAAAGGTACTCAAAATGGGTCCATTTCCTTTGTTTGAGCAAAATATTGGTGGGAAAGTTTGGTTACCAGCTCTGTTTTCTGACCAATGGAACTATTTGTATCCCATCTACCACTCACAACACAAGTGAATGAAAGTGATTCCTTTTAATAAAGACAGGATGGATGGAAAAAAAATAACAACAGTTGATAATGTCGTGATGCAGAGAGAGTCAAAAATGAGACCCACGAGAAGTGCTTAATGTGTTTATGGATGGGTGGGTGTGGTTTTGTCAAAAAAGACATGCTAGTCATTTTGTGTCCTAAATATCCTAAGAAGACTAATTTGTCTTTGGAAAATTATAAATGTGAACATTTTATTAAGTAATTTATTTGTAAGTTAAAAAGTGTTTGCTTTATCTATATACAAATTTGTTATAAAAATAATACATATATTGCTTGTCTAGGATAACTTAATTGATGGAGCTAGTCCTTGAAGAATTTTTTAATTATAAATTTATAAATTTGAATTGCAATAAAATTTAAAATTTCAAAAGAGAAAAAAGATCAATATGAACTTAATTTTGAGTCATTAATTTATTAATTATTATGTTGCAAAAGGTTAAAGAAGAATCCTATTCCTTAATTTCAACGATTTTGAAGCCAAGAGTAGATAAACAGATTCCTACAATGTGTTTCATATTATTTCCTTTTTTGCTTCAATGGTGTGTTTCATATTATTATTAGTACTTGCTTCAATAGTGTGTAGTTGATCATACGAATAGACATTCTTGGTAGCAATGAGCATGTCATGATATTTCACAAGTTGTTTTCAAACGCAAATGTTCACAAATTAACAAAGAACTTTTGCACGTTTTAAGGTAACAGCACTAGCGCAGTTTCTTGCTCAGGATAAGATACTGGCGAGAAAAGTTAGCTATCCGGCTCTGTGGTGGTACTAATAAGATACTGACGAGAAAAGTACACGCGTAGCCTAGCGGCAGGGAGGGGGAGAGGATTGTGAGAAGTTGTGGGTTTGAAACTTGAGAGGAGCAGTTTCTATTTGAGGTGATGTAATCTTCTTGGTAATGATGACCTGTCCTTGATGCAGGTACCTCTGATATTGATTAAGATCAGATCCGAATTTACCTATTTATGAATTTGAGTGGGTGACTTATAGGTCCCAAATAATCAACCCAAACTCAAATCCTGAGTTATATTAAAAAAAAAAAACAAAGAGAAGTGGTCACTGTCTGGTCTCTACCGGCTTTTACTGCTAATATCCGATTCTTTGTTCTAGTTTGTACATAGAACAGTAGGCTCGGTACAAAATACTGACTCACAGTCAGTGATGGAGAGAAAATCTTAAGATATAGGGGGGGAAAATTGGCATTGATAGACTTTTGGCCTTTTCTGCTTTTGTCCAATACCTACTAAGAAAAAGCAACAGAGAACACACAAAAAGAAAACAGTAGCAGCTAGCAAGTTGTTATAAGAGCTACCTAAACCACTCAAAAACCCCCCATGATCCCATCTTCCATTCCTCTCGGCCTGTGTCTTTAAAGCGTTTTGCTTTAGTCCACGAGCTCCAAGTGTTGAAGCATGGAGAACCAGCGAAACTCCATCCTGAGTTGGTACTATTGCCAAGGAAAGGTTAGTGAATACCATTTTCTTACTTATACAACTCTGCTATCAAAATCATGGTTTCTAATTTTGGTGTTAAAGTGGCTAATTGTGTTTGGAAATACTCATTTTTGGGACTAATGCAGACTATGGAGGAACTGAGACAGTCCCTTCTGTACACAACTCTGGAGCTTGAGCAAACAAGGCTAGCAGCTCAAGAAGAGCTAAGAAAGAGAGATGACCACTTGATACACCTCAAAGATCTACTAACCAAAACCATGAAAGAAAGAGATGAGACACAAGAGAAATGCCAAAGATTAGTGTTCGAAAAGCTTTTGCTCCAACAGCAACTGTTGCTTTTACAGCAACAGCAGCAACAACAAAATGCTCCTCTCTCTGGGATTTCAGGCATCGAAGATGAACCCAGAAAAAGGATTGACTCCAACAATGGCTTCTCGTCATCAGATTGTGAAGAGAGCATTGTTTCGTCTCCTGTCATTGACCCAATTCCACAACCTCAAGAATTCCCAGCTACTTCAGTGCCACAATTGGTAACCCAAACTGTGACTCAGCAAACAGTAGGGATAGTGCCTGAAAAGCCATTGCCTGAAAAGGGAAAGCTTTTACAAGCAGTGATGAAAGCTGGTCCACTCTTGAAAACCCTGCTCTTGGCCGGACCACTTCCAGAATGGAGACACCCTCCGCCACCCTCTTTTGAGATCCCACCAGTCACCATCCCTTCACCACCATCTCCTCCGCCACAACTCCTCCACCAAGACTCGTTCCCCAACACCGTCAATGGATGCAACAGAAAGAGGGTTCTCTGTGGTGGCTTTGACTCGTCGGTAGAGACAAAGCATCAAAGGATTGTCCTTCAATGACCGCTACAAGTTACCAAGTTATGATTTACAAAGTTTCACAACTTACATACTTACAATCATTTTTAAACCACTAATTAGGCAATGGGAAATCTGAGCTGGACGCCACTGATCTAGCATTTTTGTACAGACGTTTGGTTTACTTTTAGAGAGTAGAGTCTTATAGAGAAGAAGCTATTCCATGTTGACTGAAGCTGAGAGAAGAGTAGCTCGCAGTTGTGATTAGCTCTTTTTGCCACCGTATCTGGGATTAGAGATTTTTGGTCTCTGCTTCCCTTATTCACATTTTTAGCTTATGTCCCATGACGGTAAATGGGAAATCAATGACTTGAAAAGCGGATTTATATATATATATATCTATATCTATATATATATATATATATATATATGTAAAAATATATAATAGCAAGTGAAAAAATTGTAACTTTATGAGGATGCTGCCTGCCTAGTGAAGCAGTCCAGATCCAGTGATGAGTTTGTGTGTATGTGTATGAGTTGGTGTGAATCACAGTGTGAAGGACAAAAGAAACTGGGTGCGAGAAGGAAGTTGTTGGGGTAGGGAGATGGGTAAGGCCAACAACCCTTAGGTCTTAGGCTTTGGTTGTCGGGTTGATGTGGATCCCGCAAATCAGAATCAGGATCTACTGCTGCTCTGCTACTATTAGTGTGTGGTGTATTGATTGTTTGCATATCAAACGCGAGGGACAATATGATTATAATTTCAAGTTTCTCAGAGTTCTCTCTTGTAATGCATTTTCCCTTGTTATTACATTGTTCAATGTCAGAAAATGAACGTCAGAACACGGCAGAGGCCTGCAACTGTAATGCAAATAAATGAAGAATCTGAACAAAAGGCCTAACTTTGTTCGAACGACGAGACAACACCTCCTCCCTTCAGAAGTCTCTTAGATCATACAAACGATCACCGTCGTAACTCATTCATCGTAATTGTTACACACTCTTAGCATGCCATTGCTGCTTCCAAAACACACTTTACGGTCAGCATCAGCTGATGGAGTTTTCCACTCTTTTTATTGCAAAAAAGAGTTTAATCTTTTACGTTCAAATGACTTTTCAATGCTCAAGATTCTTTCACTCCCAATCCCAAATTTATGTAGTATTTTCAAATTTAAAATATTTAATTTTGTAATACCAATGTATGAATTAAATCCTACTTGATACTACTCTACAAGGCCCTCCAACATGTCTGTCCAAATTGGTGGTTGGAGTACTTTCCTGGAATGTAATAGGATTTGGAAAATTGTCTTCTTTAAGAAAACTGATATAAAACTATGCATTGGCATTGTTAAGTTGGTAGTTACATGGTCAAAGATGAAACAAGCAGAAGTTTTTGATCTAGTCCGGTGGTTAACGGGACCCTGCGCTTATATAAACAACATCAATTTGATTTGAGCTCCTTTAATGATCATTTGGATTTAGCACGCCATTGACATGGATAGGGATCCTACCATCAACAGTCAGGACCACATTTATCTGCCATCTGTTGCTTGTCTTTGCAAGTCTATTTAGTATTTACAAATGCCTAATGATTAGAAATTCATAAAGATAACTTATTTCCTTCGTTAATTACATATTTCCATGGAAAAGAATGGTCAGTTGATTTGGATCGGCCTTTATCAGGAGTGAAACTAATAGTCTCATCTCACCATTTCAGCCATCTCTGATGAGCATGAAGCAGCAGGGCCGCCTCGTGTCTGCCTAGTGTTGTAGGACTTGCAGCTCAGGCACTTGTGTGCCAGAATGTGGAACTGGACATGGGAGTTTGCTCCACAATCATTGCACAATATCCACACCTGTTCACCAAAACCAAAATTAATCCCAAAAAATGTAGAAAATGGCAGCAAGTAGAAGAACTAAGGATCATATATAGCTTCTGCCGCCTACCCTCTTGTTTTGGTAGATTTCAGGCATTGGAGTTGCAGCAATCTGTATGCCAGCATTTCGAGCATAGTAGTTAGAGAAAAAGTGAAAGGGAAATAAAGGAAAAAAAATTGTTCAATCTTGTAGTGGTCGGCACCTCTTGATCAAGATTTCTCCACAATTTTGACATGTCGCAGATAGATTTGGAGCAAACTGGGCATGAATACCTGCAAAATTATGTTTTGCATGAATCAACAATCAGCTAGTAATGAAGAAAAATAGAAAAGACAATCTCAAATATTAAGGTGATTGAAAATCTCTGAATATAAAACTAATGAAGAAATTAAGTTTTAGGTGATAATGTGTTTCTAGCAGTGCTCCACCCATTTATTTGCCAAAGGCTTATTGTGCTAACCTGTAATGCTGCTCCATCTCTCTCACACATTCCAAATGTATTGTATGCCCACATGGTAATACAGTGATATCTTTCATAGTGTCAAATAGAAACTGCACATCAAATAGGAACTCGCTTAGTATGCAGCAATTACTTTCAGCAGCTTAAGCTTAAGCTTAAGATTACATTGGTGTCGTATTTTACCTCAAAGCAAACAGGACAATTATGATGCATGGCCCCTTCCACACAACGGTGTGCGTCCTTCATGGAATTGGAGTAGCAACAACCTGAAAATGTCAATTTTCAGTATCATTACTAAAATTTTCCGAGCTATCTAATGATCCAATCTTTCAAAGGCACAAAAGAATTGCATTTCCAACTCTCTATCTAGGTTGTATACTCACCACATGTAGTGCAATGGAAAAAGTTCTCTCTTCCCCCAGTTCTGTAAAATCAATCACAAAAAGCAACGACTCAAAACCATTAATTGATTTGCTATGGCACAACTAACTAAATGGTATGTACTTTCACGACTTCCATCCGTCTTACATACTTGGTATCGATTTCTGAGGTCAGGATGCAGTTTGGAATGGAAAAGAAAAAGGTGAACATAACTGGAGATCTTACCTGCATATTCCACACTCATCACAGTGATATTGATTCTTCGAGACCTGAAATAGACAATTGGTTTGCGTTATTGTTATTTCTTGAGAAAGTGTAACTTCATCAAGAGTGAGAAATGGAGACATTTACATCATCGTCAAAGAATTTACACTTTGCACAGAAGTAGTTTCCCATGCAAACTCCACAGTTGATGCAATTCTGCTGAACCTGATGATACATCACGGAGCAATTATCGGAATCCATGCACGAATTTATCCAAATTAAGTGACAAAAACTTCCAATAAGAGATGACTACCTCTTGTTCTGTACCACAGAGGGAGCATATAACCTAGAAAGGTGTAGAGATGGATATGGTTAGAGAAGAATTGAAGAGAACTGACCAAAGAAGTATACTTGCACATCCACTGAGGAATACCGTATCTTCACATCAAAAAACTTCAACCCATAACACCCGAATAATAAGTTCATGCTTCATTCAGGATAGGATATGACGCAGCTTCTTGTCAGAATGTATGGTTACCCTATGTGCAGGACATTTTCTTAATCGTCATCATTCTTAAGAGTTATCCCTTGTTTGATCAAACTTACCTACTTAAGGAACAAAGATACAAAAAAGAAAAAAACTTTCGAGAGACGCAAGTCGCATTCAATCCTGTTTCCTTTTTCCGAATTTGAATCAATCAATTACTAATCCTGATAAGATATGAAGAAAGCACTGAAATATTTGAGGAGAAAAACAAAACCAACCTTCGCAACTTCGTGGCGCGGAATATCGTGTTGATCAAGAAGATTAATTTCCAATGCGTTCTGTTAGTTCAATTATAGGGTAGTTAAAGAAAACCAGTTTCTCAGCTAAGGACACTTCGACCAAAATCCCACGTAAAAGAAAATTTAAGAAGGGACAATGACTTTGGTACCTTCGCTTCATTATGGCAATGTCTGCAATAAAAAATCTCGTTGCAGCAAGGTGCTCTAATCTTGCATCTCCTCCTATAATGCGAGCACCTATACTCACCCAAAAAGATAAGACAATTTCATTAACTGATCAATGAAACACCTCTAGCGCAGATTCAGAAACATCTTAAGAAATCAAACAGCTGAATTTAGAAGGAAAGAATAAGGCATACCCATGATCCCCAGATCCAAGCTCCAACATAGGTGCACCAAGTTCCACGAAATCTTGTCGCTGTTCAATTACAGTCTCCATTCTCATCAAAGTTTCTACAAAGTCCCTCTCAAATATCTTCCTTCTCAGAGAGTCCGAATCTCAAGCTGAAAACAAAAACATAAACCTCGGAAAATTCCAACAACAGTTTCATATGGTTTGCACTTTGCGGAAAGATTAAATATTGGAGCACACCTAATTAATTAACAAGTTGCCTTAACACCGCCATCTCTCCCCAAATAACCGCAGCACACAACAATACCACGTTCTTCGTTCGGGAATCCACTGCTTACTATTTAATGTCTCTCTCTCTCTCTAAATACAACCTCACGCTAGCCGTTGTCTAACCCGACAATTAATGACAACAGAAAAAGTCTTAACAAATTACCTTGTCAGACAATCGTTCAAGGACCCGAAAAATTTACGTGGCCTGATCAGATGAGGAATAGCTTAATCATTTTGTTCACGTAAATGTATGTATCAGCTGTGGTGTGATGTGATTAATCAGAGATGGCTAAAAATGTATTGCTTATGAATAGATTTTATCTCTCTTAAAGTTACCTTTTTTTTTTTTCCTCCCACAGAGTTTTCAGTTAAGAACGGACCCATGGGCCATGTCCCTTCTGGAAAAGGAGGTTAGTCTGTTGACTTTACTGTTTCTTAAGAAAGAGAGAGAGAAAAAACTGTGAAGAGGCAGTTTGGGAAGGACAAGGTTTTCCAATAATGGTGTAGATTGTAATTGGTACGCGCTTCTAAGGCTTCGTGACGTCACGTTCTGCTTCTCTCGTGTGGGGTAGGGTAACGTCTTCATGATCCTCTCCACGTATAAAACAATTTATCCAGGGAAGAAAATTAACATTAGAATGACGTACTAGCATCGGCATCAGATTTACTTCCGCGTATTATAATGATGAATACTATTTTAGATAACTTTTAAATTTATGTAATGTTTCCTAATTTTTTTAAAACTACGAAATAATCTTTTTATAAAAAATAAAAGAGTAACAATTTATTTATTTGTACCAATATTACATTTCATATATAAATAATAATTATAATTAATATAAAAAAATCTTTTAATCGTCATTTAAACATAACAATACAAAGCACTTCAAATATTATAATTTCATCTAATAATAAATAATAATTAAATTAAAATATCAAATAAAAATAAATATTTATAATTATCTAACTATTACAATTTACAATAAAAATTCTAACCAAGGAAATGACTAACTAGAAGCGAAATTTTGAAATAAAAATAGTTACAATTATAGAATATAACATGCATCAACTACTTATGAGCGACTTCTATATATTGTAAGGCATTATGAATTAAATGTTGAGTTTCAAGAGTTTATTGTGATGCAAAAAAAATCTTTTCTTTTCTAACATCATGTACAACATTTCGCTCTTATTAGATAGAAATATTACATCCTTCAATATCCATACTATCATTTTGACGAGCAATAAAAGAACTTTCACTACTAATTTAATAGTTCAATCTTTGTCTTTTAGCTTTTTTGATGCTAATATTCTTCAAGAAAAGTCTTTATCTTATCATTTCATATCATAATTCACTTTCGTATAAGGCTCTACATGACCTTTAACTTTAGCTAAATGCTTCCTTAATTTGGTGATTCAAATGCTTATTATAATACAAATAAAATAGTATAGTTCTTCATTTTAGGAATTAATTTAGCATTAGTCTAAGTTAGATTACTGAATCTTTCTCTGCCCGAAGAAGTCGAGTTATTAGAAGTTTTTAAATTTTCTTCTATTTATCTGTAAAATAAATAAAGAGATGTTAAAATTGACTTAATAAATTCATATCAAAATAAAAAACACTTAATTTTATTAACAACTACTACCGTAAAATATATATTGTTTAACTTGAAACTAACGCAAGCAACTGCGGAACTAGAGTTTGATTGGAAATGGAACAAACGGCTACAGCGCATCGCTTTCCATGATCCATTTCAGATAAGGACTAGACAAGGATCAGGAATTGAGGATGAGTATTTGCTGACTAAGCGTGGGTGCCATCGACACTACTTTGCAGTTCCCAGTGGCCCCTACGACTGTAGACTGTAGACCGCAGTTGCAACTTGCTAGTGCGGTAGGTCCCCAAATGGTAGATTACCATTTGTACCATTTGCTAATAGCAACGTTTGGCTTGGGATACATGTATGATTGAGATGGATCCTTCTTTTCTATTTTTGATCTTAAATTTAGAAAGTAATAGAAATTATTTTTCGGTTCTGAAGTCGTTGATGAAAAGATATGAATATACTTACACACACCAAATCATAAGCTAATTCAGAAACTGTCTTAGTACCAACTTTTGATTGGATTTATTGCTATCGCATTTACATCTCAATGTTTTCATATCACTGTGTATACAATCGGACTAACTTGTCAGAACTCAAGAATTGATTGCATGGTTGGTTTTATTTTCAAGTCCAGTTAGATGTGTTAATTCTAATTTTAATTAATTTGGCCTTCCAATCACTCTTCAAATTAAATTAATCGACAAATAAAAATTAAGACATGCTTATGTATAGATAATGATATCAATTTAAGAATTACGACATCACTATAAAATTTTATTTTTAATTTCTCTTGATAAGTCTTAAAAATAAATTTGGATTATTTTAGTTTTAAGAAAATGAAAAATGAAATCATTAAATGCATGCGAGGCCTAGAAAACGAAAACAAAGATATTACAGCAATTGTAAATGTTGAATCAGAGACATTAACTAATTTACAGAACCTTCTAACAATGGTGTGGTCGACTCTTAACCTAATCAATTTGGAGATGAATATGCATAAGACAAAAAGGAAAGGCAAAAGGTAAGACTTTATTTGGGGATCGACGGGAGACGCCAGGAAGTTGCCTCTAGTTAAGTGGGAGACGGTGTGCCTACCTAAACATTTAGGAGGCCTCGGGCTTAAACGCATTCGATCGACCAACGATGCTCTTCTCACTAAACTAGGTTGGGTCTTACTTACAAAGCCAACCACACTTTGGGTCAGAATCGTACGTGCTAAGTATCGACTAGACCCCAACTACCTCCCGCCCCAGATTGTTAGAACAGGGGCTTCGGGAGCCTGGCGAGGCATTTTTGCCATTTAGTGTTTTGTACGCCAAGGCATACGGTGGAAACTGGGTAATGGGCGCTAGTTATTGTTCTGGTTGGATAATTGGGTGAAGGATTGGGGACCCCTTGTCTCTGTAGCGACCTCTCCTCTCCTCGTTAACGCTCTTTCCGCCACAGTTGCAGAGTATATGGATGCTGACGGGCACTAGAGGTAGCACCTATTCCAACAATACCTCTCCTCCACCGCCTGTCTGGACATAGCGGAGATGTACATCAACCCAGCAACCACGGCTGTAGACGTGATTACTTAGGGTCTAACCACCAATGGGCGATTTTCAACAACGTCAGCATATGACTTAATTGAAGGAAATACAGTATCCGAACCTCGTAACTACTGGGATATCATCTGGAAATGGCCAGGCCCACAAAGGATTAGGACGTTCCTCTGACTTATGGTGAAGTAAAAATTGTTAACCAATCAACAACGGATGGTTTGACATCTCACCGTAGATAGCAGTTGTTCTTTTTGCGAGAATGAGGAGTCCACGTTACATGCTCTTCGCGACTACAGTCGTACGAGAAATTTCAGGAGCAAGTTTCCCTCTGCCGTAGTTGACAGGGACTTCTTTCACCACGATATGGAGCGATGGGTCACAGCCAATCTTCTGAAACCATCACAACTGCAGCAAATTCCCTGGGCCATGATCTTTGGTGTTGCTTGTTGGTCCTTGTGGTGATAGCGCAACAAAAACATCTTTGAGACTAATTTTAAGTGGCCAACAGACGGGGACAAGGTCATTATGGACTATACCAACTGGATCGTTAGAGCTCGAATAGCTGAGCATTGTGTTTATCGTGACCAGGGCTTACCCCATGGGCATCTTACAGGATGGACCAAACTGATAGAGGGATGGATCAAGCTCAATATCGACGGGGCGGTAAAACAGGCCTTTAGAATAGTGACGACTGACGGGCTGTTTAGAGATTGACATGGGCAATGGCGGGGGGCATCCTACATCACATTGGCAATGCCTCGCCATTAGCTGCAGAACTTTGGGGAGTACACTCAGGACTCACTCTGGCCTGGATGCTCGGCTATCGAAGAGGGATCGTCGGAGTGGACTCATTAGAGGTCATCAATATCCTCTCATCAGCCTTTACACAT